>WNYA01001069.1:0-40668 GCA_019512145.1 Engystomops pustulosus
TAGTAGTTATTTTCCTGTAATAGGGGCAAGTATATAGTAGTGATATTCTGTACACATAGGGGGGCCGTATATAGTAGTTATTTCCTGTACATAGGCAGTATAGAGTATTATAGAGTCATATCTGTACATAGGGGGCAGTTAGCATTTTAGGGGACCAGGCCTCGGCACGCTAGTATTATAGTAGTTATATTCTGTACAAGGGGGCAGCATATAGCTAGTTATTATTCCTGGACATAGGGGGCAGTGAAGTATTTATAGTAGTTATATTCTTGTACATAGGGGGCAGATTATAGTAGTTATATCCGGTACCTAGGGGAGTTATAGTAGTTATATTCCGGTACATAGGGGCCCAGGTAGTATTATAGTGTTAATTTTGTACAGAGGGGCAGTATAATGAGCTCATAGTAGTTATATTCTTGTAATAGGGTACCGTCTTATATAGTTACATTTGGTACATAGGGGGCCAGTTATTATAGTAAGTTATGTTCTGTACATTAGGGGCAGTATTACAGTAGTTATCTTCTCGTACAGAGGGGGCAGTATTATCGTCGTTATTCATTCTTGTACATCGGGGACGTATTATAGTAGTTATATTCTGTACATAGGTGGGCGTATTAGGTAGTTAATTCTGTACATAGGGGGCAGTATATAGTAGTTATATTTTGTACCATTAGGGGCAGTATTATAGTGTTATATTCTGTACCATCGGAGGAGTAGTATAGTAGTTATATTCTGTACACAGGGGGCAGTCTTACAGTAGGTATATTCTGTACATAGGAGCAGTTAGCAGTTATTATAGTAGTTATATCTTGTACATAGGGGGCAGTAGTATTATAGCCCGTTATATTCTTGTACATAGGGGCAGTATTATAGTAGTTATATCCTGTACATAGGGGGAGTATTATCGTAGTTATAGCTGGTACACAGGGGGCCAGTATACTAGTATTATATTCTGTTCCTAGGGGCAGTATTATAGTAGTTATATGCCTGTACATAGGGGGGCAGATATAGCAGTATATTTCTTGGACATTAGGGGCAGTAAAGTAGTTATTCTTCTTGTACATAGGGGGCAGTATTAATAGTAGTATATTCTGGTAATAGGGGGCAAGTATTATAGTAGTATATTCTTGTACATAGGGGGCAGTATTAGTAGTGATTATTCCTGTTACATAGGGGCAGAGTATTATAGTAGTTCTATTCTGTACATAGGTGGGCAGTACTAGTTTATAGCAGTTTATTCTTGTACACAGGGGGTGGTCTTATAGTAGTTTATGTTTGTAATAGGAGCAGTATTATAGTAGTTAGATTCCGCTTTGTACATCAGGGTGCAGAGTGTATTATAGTAGTTCTAGTCCTGTACTTAGGGGCAGTATTATAGAAGTTATATTCCTGACATAGGGGGCAAGTATTTATAGTAGTTATATTCTTGTACATAGGGGGCATTACTATAGTAGTTATATTCTTGTACAATGGGCAGTATTATGTAGTTATTAGTTATATTCTGTAATAGGGGGGCAGATTATGTTAGTATATTTGTCCATAGGGGGCAGTAACTTAAGTAGTTATATTATGGACATGGGGGGCCAGTATATAGTAGTTATCTTCTTGTACTAGGGGGCAGGATTATAGTAGTTTTATCTTGTAACATAGGGGGCAGTAGTATAGTAGTTAGATTCTTGTAATCGGGGGGGTCGGATTATAGTAGGTTATATCTCGTAATAGGGGCACTTATCGTCGTTATAATTCTTGTATACATATGGTGGGCAGTATTATAGTCAGTTATTATTCCTGTCACATAGGGGGCAGGATTATAGTAGGTATCTTCGTGTACATAGGGGGCAGTATATAGTAGTATATCTATGTACATAGGGGCAGTCTCTAGTAGTTATATCTTCGTACATAGGGGCGTATTATAGTCGTTATATTCTGTCCATAGGGGGCAGTATTATAGTAGTTTATATGCCGTACATAGGGGGCAGTATTATCGTTAGTTATATTCCTGTACCATAGGGGGGGCCAGTTTTATAGTAGTTATATTCTTGACATAGGGGCGGCAGTATTTATAGTAGTTAATTCCTGTCATAGGGGCAGTCTATGTAGTTATATTCTGTACATAGGGGTGCAGTATTATAGTAGATATTCTGTTACATAGGGGGCAGTACAGTAGTTTATTCTTTGTACACAGGGGCAGTATATAGTAGTTATATTCCTGTACCCGGGGGCAGTATATAGTAGTTCTATTCTTGTACATAGGGGAGCAGTATATGTAGTTATATTCTTGTACATAGGGGGCAGTATTCTAGTAGTGATATTCTGTAATGGGGGCAGTCTGATAGTTAGTCTATTCTTGTAACATCGGGGGCAGTATATAGTAGTACTTATTCTGTACATAGGGGGCAAGTATTACTTATAAGTAGTTAGATTCTTGTACATAGGGGGGCAGGATTATAGTGTTATATTCTTGTACATAGGGAGCAGTATTATAGTAGTTATATTCCTGTACATAGGGGGCATATTATAGAGTTATATACTGTACATAGGGGCCAGTCTATAGTAGTTCATATTCTTGTAATAGGGGGCGGCAGGATTATTAGTAGTTATTTCCTGTACTAGGGGGCAGTATTTTAGTAGTTATGCTTGTTACATAGGGGCAGTACTATAGTATTTAGATTCTGTACATAGGGGGCAGTTATTATAGTAGATATATTCTGGTACATAGGGGGCCAGTATTATAGTATTTATATTTCCTGTACTAGGGGAGTATTATCTAGTTATATCTTGTACATAGGGGCAGTATTATAGTAGTTATAGTCCTGTACATAGGGTGGGCCGTATTATCGTAGGTATATTCTGTACAAGGGGCAGTATTTATAGTAGTTATATTTTGTACCTAGGGGCCGTATTCGTGAGGGATATTCTTGTACATAGGGGGCAAGTATTATGTCGTTATATTATTGTACATAGGGGGCAGTATATAGTTGTTATTCTGTACAAGGGGGTGCAGTATTATAGTCGTTATATTCTTGTACTAGGGGGCCGTAGTATAGTTGTTATATTCCTTGTACACAGGGGGCAGTATATTATAGTAGTTATCTTCCTGTAATAGGGGGCAGTATTAGAGTAGTTATGATTTTACATAGGGGGCAGATTATAGTAGTTATCTCCTGTACTGTAAACAGGGGGCCGTAGTCTAGTTGGTATAGTCCTGTAATAGGGGGCAGTATTTATATAGTTAGATTCGTACATAGGGGGCCGGCCATTTAGAGTAGTTATATTCTGTACATAGGGGGCAGTATTATAGTAGATATATTCTTGTACATAGGGGGCAGTATTATAGTAGTTAGATTCTTGTACATAGGGGGCAGTATTATAGTATTTATATTCTTGTACATAGGGGGCAGTATTATAGTAGTTAGATTCTTGTACATAGGGGGCAGTATTATAGTAGTTAGATTGTTGTACATAGGGGGCAGTATTATAGTAGTTATATTCCTTTACATAGGGGGCATTATTATAGTAGTTAGATTCTTGTACATAGGGGGCAGTATTATAGTAGTTATATTCTTGTACATAGGGGCAGTATTATAAAAGTTATATTCTTGTACATAGGGGGCAGTATTCTCAGGAGATTACTACATACTGTATATACAGCCACCACTAGGGGGAGTTTAGGACATTACTATGTACTGTATATACAGCCACCACTAGGGGGGGGGGTTAGGACATTACTACATACTGTATATACAGCCATCACTAGGGGGAGTTTAGGACATTACTACATACTGTATATACAGCCATCACTAGGGGGAGTTTAGGACATTACTATATACTGTATATACAGCCATCACTAGGGGGAGTTTAGGACATTACTATATACTGTATATACAGCTACCACTAGGGGGAGTTTAGGACATTACTATGTACTGTATATACAGCCACCACTAGGGGGAGGGTGGGTTAGGACATTACTATATGCTGTATATACAGCCACCACTAGGGGGAGTTTAGGACATTACTATATACTGTATATACAACCACCACTAGGAGGAGGTAAGGAACTTAATTTCAATGTATACATAAGCTCCTGGGCTCCCTCTAGTGGTGAATTTTATGATGTGGGCAAAGATGATACAACGATAAAGATGTAAAAGCTACCGCAAAGGTTACGCGGTATCAGGTCTCTTCTTCTGTGGAGGGTTAATTCCAGTTATTAGTGAAGAGATCCAGCTCTTTCAAAAGCAATGCTTTATGGGAAAAGAGTATGCAAATTAGTTATAGAGGGCACATGAATAAGAATGATTGAAATTGCAGTACCTCTTACTGCCTGTATAGAAAGGTGGCGCTATTGTGGCATTTTCTATATTGGTTTGATAAGACACATTATGGGCTGTATCTGGGCTGACGTGGTTGGTGGGGGAAGGAATGAGGGTCTCTCTAAGACCACAGACTGATGTGGAGAGGAATTGAATGTCTAGAAGACAGCAGGGGGTGAATATTTTTTTTTTAAAAACACGAAACACACACATTTTTACATTTTTTTTCACTTTATTGCAAAATGAAACACTCGCGCGTCTCTCAAACCGCTTGTAACTTGTACAAAGTAAAGATTTTGTGAATCCACATGGTGAAAGTAATGCAAAATCCCCTTAAAAGTAGTTTTTTTTTTTTTTTTTTTACATTTTTCTCATTATTTTCGTGTTAAATAACATCTTTTCACCCCCCTCCCCCCCGACATATCACAAAAAAACACACATTCTCAAAAACATCCAGCAGCACCACACGCGGTGCCGGGAGCCATCGCATAGTTCCGGGTTGCCCCACTACATGACACATGTGTTAAGGACAACAGATAAATCCCCCAAAATTGGGGAAAGAAGAGTCGGCTTCCTGCAGCTGAAAGGATGCCCAAAGCAAATCGTGGAGGCCCTGAGGTGAAGTTAGTGGTGGTGCTCAGAGGTCCATGATTAGGTCAGGAGGTAGTCTATGGCTCTAAACCTATGTAAACTTAGCACCATCTCAGAGTCTTCGACCCCCAATAGACCCCCTATAGTTCTTGTAGACCACCCATTGGACCCCATACTGCAACGTGAAGTCTTGATCCACCTCTACAAGACATTCAATCAAGTAAAAAACCCTACATCTAGACCTCCCATGGAACCCATCTCCTCCCATCTTTGCTTTGGTAGAGTGTCATCTCCAACGTTCAACGCCAACAAGTTACGTCAAGATATTTAGTCATCCTTTCAATTAATAATACATTTTTTTTTTTAAAAAAACTACCCAAACCTTTCCAAAATATCCTTAGTCACGTTCTGACACTATAACTCATCACGCATCTTATCACCCTTTGGTCTGACCAATCTACCAATGAAGAGGATAGAGTCCGTCTTGTTGTCCTTGATAAGGAAGACGTATGGGTGGTCGGCATAGAAGAGCTTGGGGGTCCTGAGTTCTTCTTTGGCGTAGATGTCGGCATCAAATGGGTTGCCTTCAGTGTCCCACTCCAGGGCAGCGGCGTGGTAGAGGTTGGCCAGGTAGAGGTCTTTCTTTCCAGAAATCTTGGAAAGGTCGGCCTTGGATTTGTCAATGGCTTCGGTAAGACCAAGTTCTCCTAAGTGTTTCTAGGGGGAGACCATAGGAGCCATCATAAGAAGATGTACAAGCCAAATTATCCAATTAAAAAAATCTAAATCTGCTGATCTAGCCTCAATGTACACAAATGTCCAGCAAGGATGTATTAATATTGACCACGTGTCATCTTATGGTGGAACGTACCTGAAGATCATGGCTGACTTCCATGCTGACTTTGGGCAGAGACACGGCAACTGCCCTCTTCTGCAGCTTTCCAATCCAGGTCTTCACCTGCTCTCTGGTCAGGAGTTTCTCCACTCTCTCGAGGGGTTCCACATGGAAGGGCATGATGAAGATCATACTGGACAATTTGTGGGCCAGGGGCATCTCCAGGATCTGGAGGGTGTTGGTCTCATCTTCGTAATAGTTGTACAATCCTGAAAGAACAAGTTATAGTTAACTAAATATAGCCAAAGATTCACGTGAGAGCAACGGTGGACAATCGTGCCGTTTCTGGTAGGGTTGGCTTTGCTTATGTTTATGGCATGTGTTGACTGTCCACCTAAAGAAGTCAGGAATTTGGCCAACACTAATTAAGGACTGGACTTTTAAGTGAACTTACCTGTGCGGTGCATCATAGGAACGGCGACGGTAAAGGAACGGGTCACCATGAAGCCACGGTTGTCAACCATCTTGTGGTGGAATTTTTCATCCCAATGGGCTGCAAAGTGGACCAGAACATACATAAGTTGGGTTGAAACATTATAACACAACATTTTATGCATGCATTGATCATTACAGGACTACTTACGTTTGAAGAACATGGCGTTGACAATAAGGGCGCCATCGGTCTTCTCCAAATCGCTGGTCACCTCGGGAAGCTTGCTATCAGTGGTCTGTGCTGCCCACTCGTTGATGGACTTCAGGGCGCTTCTCTTGTCTCGGAAGTTGATCTTGGAGTGTTCGTAGTTGTAATGTTTCTTGCTGTTCTTCACAAAGTCATCAGAGAAGCTGATGGAGCTTGGTCCGTAGAGACGGTTTCCAATCTTCCAGGTGACATTACGAGCTGTGGAGTTGCTGACTTCATTGAGAAGCTCAGAGAGACCAGTGTGGATGTGGTCATCAGGCAGCTTGTCAACGCTTAGGACGGCCTTGGCTTGGGCAGCGGTGCTGTCCTTACCAGCTAGATGGACCAGACCAAGAGATGAAGCCACCACCACGGGTGAGAGCAGGATGTTCTCCATCTTCTTATCTTTGGCCATGGTTTGGTAGAGATTGAAGGCAAGCCCAGCGCTCTTGTCAGCCAGGGTGTTCGCCTGCGCGCTGATCTTCCTCTCTACTGGAACCTCCTTGGCCGCTTTCTCCACTACTTTCTTATCGACGGCTGCATCCACAGCGAAGAGGAGGCCAAGAGCCAGGAACTTGATCATCCACATGGTGGCTTTGGTTGTAGCAAATGATAATGTAATCCTATGAGAGAAGAGAATATGCCGAGTAAGCAACAGTTAGGAAACTACTGGCTCCATAAAGGGTCAAACACAGAATATTTTTTAATGTTTTTGTAAAATTTTTTTAACAGAATGAATTCAGTGTCTCCTCTAGTCTGAAGCTTCTCCTACTGATCTATTCTTGTAGCCGGCAGCGGTGCCCAACCCCGATGCGTCACCGCGTCCTGTAAACAAGCCTATTCCTATCCGGGAGGAATTCATCCCGCTGTTTACGATGCCCGAGCCAAAAATTAGCAGAAGGGGAAGTCATGCAGAACAATGTTCAGAGACTGGTTAATGTTCTGCTAAGCGGCTGCATAAAAATGCAAAAAAGAAAAAAAAATTAAAAAAGACCATAAAAAAGCCCCAAAAAGACAAAAAAGCTAAATAATTCTAATTAAAAAATATTGCAAAAAATCTAAATAAAAATAAGGCAGATAGGTATATATAATAATGAATTGACTAAAAGAATTATTAGGATCAAAATTATTGAATTATTTTAGTTTTTTAAATAAAATTGTTTATTAAAAAATTGTTTAAAAAAATAGTTTTTTTTTTTTTAAATTACACATGGCAAAAACTCTGGCCAAATCACAAAGCTGGGAAGGTCCTACAAGAAAAATCCCTTACTAGGTTTTTGGATGACATTCAAGAGCTCCACCCAGACGCAGAACAAAACCTGTAGCCCGGAGCTAAACATAAGAGGAGGCGTGTGCAGAACATTGCGCATGGTCTATATCAAAGCCTATGTGTCAGGCTGCAGCACATCGCACAGGGTCTGAGTCTACGCCCATGTGTCAGTCTGCAGCACATCGCACACGTCTAAGTGTACGCCATTGTGTCAGTCTGCAGCACATTGCACATGATCTAAGTGTGCGCCTATGTAACAGTCTGCAGCACATCACACAGGGTTTAAATGAATGCCTATGTGTCGGTCTGCAGCACATTGCACAGGGTCTAAGCGAATGCCTATGTGTCAGTCTGCAGCACATCGCACAGGGTCCAAATAAACAGAGATGTATCAGTCTGCAGCACATCTCATATGGTGTAAGTGAACGCCTATGTGTCTGTCTGCAGCACATCGCACAGGATCTAAGTGAACGCCTATGTGTCTGTCTGCAGCATATCGCACAGGATTTAAGTGAACGCCTATGGGTCTGTCTGCAGCACATCGCACAGGGTCCCAGCCCCTTGGTGGGAGTCACACACTGAATATTAAGACATCAGAAGGTTCAGATACCTTTACAGAGTTTCATAGTGAGGTGAAGGTTTGCAATTTTCATTCTGAAAGAGACAGACACGTGAAGCTAATATCCAGAGGAAACACATGAGATCAGCCTATAGGGGCATTCTGTGGGATTGGGGGTGCAGTGGGGGAGGGGTCTGGGTGGGGGGCTGAGCTGCTGATGTGGCAGGGACAATTTTATATCTTTTCTGCATCATTCCTTCAATGCATCTTTATTACAGACTTGTGCACTGAGAAGTTTTTGTTACAATGTAACAGGAGGTTTATTATTACCAACAGACCCAACAACACAGACTATTTCTAGCACTTTGTACCAGGCGTTGGAAGCAAAGTACATGCTCTTTGCTGGGCAAGCGGAGACCTGGAGATAACTATAGGGTTAATGCTATAACCAGAACCACATGCAATGTCTAACTGGGTCATAGAGATGATATTAAGCCACATAAACCCCCCCAGACTGTAACATTGTACCAGACACAACTTTCATCTCCAAGGAGACATCTAGATACATTGTTACACTGCAGGAGACATAGGAAACCTTATAAATACTGCATAGAGCAGCTCTACAGTGTAGCAGTTTATCCATCTATTGTTACAATGTAGAAGATACATACAATTCATCCTCCATGAAACAACTTATGTATCAGAAATCTCCACCAAAACTTATACTTACATTATAACAATGCAGAAGAACATATAATATTTATAGCTACATTGTAACAATGCAGAAGAGGTAATTATAATGTATAATATTTACTGCTCCTTTATAGCTACATTGTTGCAATGCAAAGATATATACACTTCTGCACAGTTCTGCATGGAAACTAGCAAGTATTTTATAAGGAAATCTCATGGTTACAGGGTTACAATGAAGAATATATAATATATAAAGTACATTGTCCATAGAAACCTAAAGATATATTGTTCCATTGCACTGTATATGGTGTATTATTCATGGAAATCTTTATAACTACATTGTTACAATGTACAAGACATAGTATATAAGTACATTGTTCAAAGAAACCTGGATACATTGTTACAGTGCACTGTATATATGGTATACATTATCCATGGAAATCTTACAATGTAAAGGATATTGTGCATAGAGACCTACAGATACATTGTAACAATGCACAGCATATAATAAGTAATTCTCCAGGCACAGGGGGTTGTATGTAGAATACATTTCTATGGAAACCTTCTAGCTACATTGTTACAATGCTAAATGGTATATCAGGATTCCATAGCTCCTAGTCCCAATCCAGAGCAGATAATCCATAATCCCTATGTAGCAGAGAGGTACCTACCTTGCCAGGAGGAGCCTGCAGGGCTGTGGAGGTGACTTCTCTCACCAAGTGTCTTCTTGCTCTCTGTCTGTGGGTCTGATGCCCAGTGCTCCCACAGCTCTGCCTATATACCCAGCTGAGGAAAGTTCTGGAAGTTTGGAAAAGTTTATTTAAATGAGGGATGTCTGATGCCCCCTCCTCCTCCAGCCTCCTCCCTGCCTGAGACAGCCCCTAAAATTCCTCAGCTCCCTGCAACCTCCATCAAGTCCTGACAATGTGGCATCACAGGATTGTTCTGTGCTAAGGAGGGGACTGCCATGATGGGTGCCCGGCCAGGGCCTGGTATAACAGGGGCCCTGCTGTAGGGTGCATTGATGATATCTGAGATCACATTCCTTATGATGCAATAATCTGATTACACGTCAGTACAGGGGCACAGCTATAGGGGGTGCAAGGATAGTAGACGCAGCTGGGGGTCCCTAAAGACCCTTATGCCACATAAGAAGATCATGACATATAGATAGGAATATACATACAGAGAAAACTCTTTGAGCAGACAGCCTAATTTTGCACTAAAAACTGGTCTTTTAAAAGGGGGAGTATAACTAGTGGTAAAAATCGCCACTTAAAGGGGTGGTCTTCTGGAGGGTCGCTGTATATAAATATTATTGCCCCATACTAGATGAGCCGCAAATTCATTCATTGGGGGGAGATTTATCACTGCTTCTACACCAGTTAATCACAAATTCTTGCACCCATGTGGGCATGGAGGGGGTGTAGAGGGGCGCGCTGTCGACGGAGTGGGCATACATGGGGCCTGCGTAATTTTTAAAAACCTGCAAACTTTCTTTCGTATGTTTTTATGCAAAAATACCGTCAGTTTGGACCTGGCGGGGTTTTGCCTGGCAGCCGGGTAATTAAATTATGATAAAACTCCCCCATTAATTGTATTGGGTACCATGTAATTCTCTATTTCCCCTGTGGAGGAGCCGCAGGACTGCGCCGAACACTTTCTGCTACTAAGATATAGACAATCCCGGTTATAGGTAGTGGAGGGGGGGGGGGGCAGTCACTATATCAGGGGACCCTATATGACACATTGTAGGTGAAGGCCCCTTCACAGATTTCCATATGACCTTAGTTACCCCTCTGAGTCTACTGTATAACAGATGGCTACAAGTCACTGCTATGAGCATGCAATGGCTGATAACTGGGGACAATAGACTACATCCAAGTCACATACTGCAGGTTTACTGTCCCTTTAAGAGATGAGGACTGGTCTAAATATATGGACACCATCATGACCCCACAAAAGTGTCAAGGCTCTGACCCTACACATAGTCTACAGTCCTATAGGGAAAGCGCTGGGATTGTTCACACACCTGATGCTGCTCCATCACAGAATATTCTAGAAGTCTGTGCATCGCCCCTTGGGGTAGAGGAGGGGGGATAGTAAAATTCGGAGGACTTCCCTCCTACGCTGAACCCTCCCCGTTCTATGGGCAAGAAGTCATGAAGAAGATCCATCAATGAGACCAGAATAATCTTATATAATACAGTGTAACATCATATAATATAATACAGTGTAACATAATATAATACAGTGTAACATCAAATAATATAATACAGTGTAACATAATATAATATAATACAGTGTAACATCATATAATATAATTCAGTGTAACATAATATAATATAATACAGTGTAACATAATGTAACATGGATGAGTTCAGCACCGGCTGCTGATAGATTCCCCCTATATACATTGTATCCGCTATGATCCATGTCCTATATCTATACATTATATTCACACCATATAGAATATACAGAACATTCGTGCCCCTCATGTTAGGTACATTAGGCCCAGAATACAGGGAGTCCCGGAAGTCCCATAAAAGTCAATGAGGCGCAGAATGGAGCAGAATTAACTTCTATGGGACTTCTGGGGCAACTTATAGGACGTCTATTGCGCGTCGCCCCTATGGGACGGGTCAGTGGTCCCCGGTGTAACATGTAACCCCTGGAGCAATGATCATTGAAAGGTCACTAGATGGGTGGGCTCTAACCACTGGGACCCCCAGAACAGGAGAACTCTGCTGAATAATAGGGTTCCCACTCATCAGACCCCAATGATCCATCACAATCCTCATAAATACTGGAATAAATTTACTTTAAGTAAGAGCCAGAAATTTTCTAGAATGTGCACACAGTCCCGGAGTCTCAGCTGTGAGGTGGGGGGATGATGAAACCTATAATAACCCTCACACAGGGCGCAGTGTACGGATGTAGCAGTGCTGAGTGTGTCATGTGGAGCCGTCATGGCTCTGCTATGGGCTGTCAGCAGAATAATGTTATATATGTGGGTATGGAGAAAGGTGTATGATGACTATGGATGGGTGTAAGGGCTTGCGGGAGTATATAGAATATATGGGGATATATAGGTAACAGGATGTATATGTATAGGTATATTGGCACCTAAGGGTATATGTATAGTTGATGGGTATATGTCAGTATAGGTGTGAGAGTATAGATTTGTATACTGTATCTGTCAGTATGGATATACACATCACATGACTGATGACGTATATGATGATGTGCAGATATTACAGTGTATTTCTATACGTACACCTAAAACAGAGGGATAACTATCAGTATAGCTATGAGGATATACATCTGTATCTACTATGTGCAGGTATACGGATACATACAGAGATCCCATACATATACGCTCACTATATGGAGATATTACTGTCTATTGCTATATGTACATGTATACTGGATGTGTAGTATAAATATAGGTGTAAGGGTGAACATGGTACAAATATTGTGAGTATATGGATATATACATACAGAGATTAGGAATATATATATATATGTGAGTAGATCCTTATATAAGGGTGTGTTGGTATATGGAAGGATATGGATATACAGATATATTCTTATGTTATAGGATGGGTATATGTATATGTATATATGGGGGGATTTGCCCATAGTGTGACTAAAGCAAACGTTTGGGGTCCCATAAATCATGGGAGGGGGGGGGGGGGGTCCTTAATTAAGTTTTCAGGACAGTGTAAAGCTACAGCAGATCAGGAAAATAGACTTAGGGGGGGCCCTCAGATATCACTTAGCTTGGGGCCCCAAAATGACTGATTCCTCTGCAGACTGGTGAGAACTTACACGAAGACTTCACTTTCCTAGTGACAACAAGTGAGACCTTCCCCCCCCCTCCCCACGACAGCTGAACATATACAATAAAACTAAATCTGATAGAGGACTACAACTCCCAGCATGCACTGCACTACCAGGGAGACAGAAACAGGACATTTATATCAGAGGAAAAAGAAAACCTGTCCTAGGAAGTAAAAGAAAGTAGTGACATTATCTGCACAGATGTAGCAGAACTGAGTTTGTCATCTGCCATGATATTTACAAGTGACACTAGCTCATCACTTATAGGCAGGATAAACCCAGCTCTGCTGCACATAGACAACCAGCTCTCGCTCTACTACGTGCAACACACTCAGCCCTGCTACATCTGACATGATCATCTACATTGGTGCATGTCAAAATGATGTCCCATGTTATCTCACTAGCTCAGCTCTGCTACATCCCAGTCCTACATTTCATCATCCATTGCACTGCCCCCTCTATCTCACAGCTGTACAGTTGTTACTGTGTATAAGTTCTAGAAGTTTTCTGTCCTTCCTCCCCCCGATCACTGCCACGTCGTCTCTGCTCTGCAGGGTGGGGGATGTAGCAGAGCTGCTCCTCCACAACCTCCTCCTCTCCTTCCAGATGCCAAAACTTCCCCCAGACTGAGATCAAGTGACTGACAATCTGCAGCTGTAAAACTCCAGACAGAAAGAGATAGAGATGTAGCAGAGCTGAGTCTGCACGATGGAAGGGAAATGTATCCAAATTGTATCAGAGACTTAGAACAGATTGAAAAATAGTTGAGATTTGAAACAATAAGATACAGATCCCTGATCACAAGAGCTTACAGTCTATGAGGATGAGGGGGTGACACAAGAGCTTACAGTCTATGAGGATGAGGAGGTGAAACAAGAGCTTACAGTCTATGAGGATGAGGGGGTGAACACAAAGCTTACGTCTATGAGGATGAGGGGTGAAACAAGAGCTTACAGTCTATGAGGATGAGGGGGTGACACAGAGCTTACAGTCTATGAGGTGAGAGGTGAAACAGAGCTTACAGTCTATGAGGATGAGGGGGTGACACAAGAGCTACAGTCTATGAGGATGAGGAGGTGAAACAGATCTTACAGTCTATGAGGATGAGGGGGTGACACAGCTTACAGTCTATGGAGGGGAAGAGGTGACCAAGAGCTTACAGTCTATGAGGAGGAGGGGGTGACACAAGAGCTTACAGTCTATGAGGATGAGGGGTGACACAAGAGTTTACAGTCTATGAGGATGAGGGGGGGGGGGACACAGACTTACAGTCTATGAGGATTAGGGGGACACAAGAGCTTACAGTCTATGAGGATGAGGGGGGACACAAGAGCTTACAGTCTATGAGGAGGAGGGGTACACAAGAGTTACGTCTTAGGATGAGGGGGTGACACAGCTTCATCTATGAGGATGAGGGTGACACAAGAGCTTACAGTCTATGAGGATGAGGACACAAGAGCTTACAGTCTATGAGGATGAGGTATGACACAAGTCTTACAGTCTATGAGGATGAGGGGGTGACACAAGAGCTTACAGTCTATGAGGATTATGGGGACACAAGAGCTTACAGTCTATAGGATTATGGACACAAGAGCTACAGTTATGAGGATGAGGGGTGACACAAGAGCTTACAGTGTATGAGGATGAGGGGTGACACAAGAGCTTCAGTCTATGAGGATGAGGGGTGACACAAGAGCTTACAGTCTATGAGGATGAGGGGTGACACAAGAGCTTACAGTCTATGAGGATGAGGGGTACACAGGAGCTTACAGTCATGAGGATGAGAGGGTGACACAAGAGCTTCAGTCTATGTGGATGAGGGAAGGACAAGAGCTTACAGTCTATGAGGATGAGGGGTTGACACAAGAGCTTACAGTCTATGAGGATGAAGGGGGGACACAAGAGCTTACAGTCTATGAGGATGAGGGGGGTCACACAAGAGCTTGCAGTCTATGCGGATGAAGGGGGACACAAGAGCTTACAGTCTATGAGGATGAGGGGGTGACACAAGAGCTTATAGTCTATGAGGATGAGGGGGGCACAAGAGCTTACAGTCTATGAGATGAGGTGAGACCAAGAGCTTACAGTCTTGTGGATGAGGGAAGGACACAAGAGCTTACAGTCTATGAGATAGGGGGTGACACAGATTTACAGTCTATGAGGTGAGGGGGTGACACAGGAGCTTACAGTCTATGAGGTGAGAGGGTGACTCAGGAGCTTATAGTCCTTGTGGATGAGGGTGTGACCAAGAGCTTATATTCTATGAGGATGAGGGGGGTGACACAAGAGCGTACAGTCTTGAGGGGAGGAGACACAAGAGTTACAGTCTATGAGGTGAATGGGTGACACAGAGCTTACAGTCATAGGATGAGGGGTGACACAAGAGCTTACAGTCTATGAGGATGAGGGGGTGAAACAAGAGCTTACAGTCTATGACAGTGGTGGCGAACCTATGGCACGGGTGCCAGAGGTGGCACTCTGAGCCCATCCTATGGGCACTCAGGCCATCGCCCCAATTTCACCAAACAGGACAAAATCCACCAAATCTTCCTGCAGTCCCAAGCAACTTAA
Organism: Engystomops pustulosus; assembly: GCA_019512145.1. Taxonomy (NCBI): domain Eukaryota; kingdom Metazoa; phylum Chordata; class Amphibia; order Anura; family Leptodactylidae; genus Engystomops; species Engystomops pustulosus. The sequence continues at coordinate 15,355 of WNYA01001069.1, forward strand.
GGATGCTGCTCTCAGCGCTATTTTAAAGCGCCAATTCATTGGCTGTTTGAAACTGCGGGAAAAGTGAGAAGGTGTTGACAGACTTGCACTGTCTTTGGAGGTCCTCCTGCTGGACCCACCATTCTTCCTGGAGAGAAGCTACAATGATGGTCTGTATTTGCCCACCTTCTTTCAACTCTATTGGTGGCCTTAGGAGATCCAATACAATTGAATGATGTTGAAGAACAGGTAGCAACAAGTTACTGCTTAAAATGCCATGCTGGCACTTCATAGAAAATAAGTGGATTTTGGTTGTAGTTTGGGCACTCGGTCTCTGAAAGGTTCGCCATCACTGTCATAGACTATAAGCTCTTGTGTCACCCCTTCATCCTCATAGACTGTAAGCTCTTGTGTCTCCCCCTCTTCCCATAGACTGTAAGCTCTTGTTCACCTCTCATCCTCATAGACTGTAAGTCTTTGTGTCTCCCCCTCTTCCTCATAGACTGTAAGCTCTTGTGTCACCCTCTCATCCTCATAGACTGTAAGCTCTTGTGTTTCCCCTCTTCCTCATAGACTGTAAGCTCTTGTGTCACCCCCTCATCCTCATAGACTGTAGCTCTTGTGTCCCCCCTCATCATCATAGACTGTAAGCTTCTGTTCACCCCCTCATCTTAGACTGTAGCTCTTGTTTCACCCCTCATCCTCATAGATAAGCTCTTGTGTCACCCCTCATCCTATAGACTGTAAGCCTTGTGTCCCCCCTCATCCTCATAGACTGGAAGCTCTTGTCACTCCCTCATCCTCATAGACTGTAAGCTCTTGGTCACCCCTCATCCTCATAGACAGTTAGCTCTTGTGTCACCCCTTATCCTCATAGACTGTAGCTCTTGTGTCATCTCTTCACACCTCATAGACTGTAAGCTCTTGTGTCACCCCTCATCCTCAAACTGTAATCTCTTGTGTCACCCCCTCATCCTCATAGACTGTAAGCTCTTGCGTCACCCCCTCATCCTCATCTATGAGGTTGAAGAGATGACACAAGAGCTTCCAGTCTATGAGGATGAGGGGGTGACACAAGAGCTTACAGTCTATGAGGATGAGGGGGGTGACACAAGAGCTTACAGTCTATGAGGATGAGGGGGTGACACAAGCTTACAGTCTATGAGGATGAGGGGGTGACGCAAGAGCTTACAGTCTATGAGGGGGAGGGGGTGACACAAGAGCTTACAGTCTATGAGGATGAGGGGTGCACAAGCTTACAGTTCTATGAGGATGAGGGGGTGACACAAGAGCTACGTCTATGAGGATTAGGGGTGACACAAGACTTACAGTCTATGAGATGATGGGGTGACCAAGCTTACGTCTTAGAGATGAGGGGGTGACGCAAGAGCTTACAGTCTATGAGGGGAGGGGGTGACACAAGAGCTACAGTCTATGAGGATGAGTGGGTGATGCAAGGATTATCTGAGAGGATAAGGGGGTACACAAGAGCTAACTGTCTAGGAGGATGAGGGATGACACAAGACTTACACTCTATAGGATGAGGGGGTGACCAATAGCTTACAGTCTATGAGGAGGAGGGGGTGACACAAGAGCTTACAGTCTCATGAGGTGGGGGTGACACAAGAGCTCAGTCTATGAGGATGAGGGGGGGGACACAGAGCTTACAGTCTATGAGGAGGAGGGGGTGACACAACTTACAGTCTATGAGGATGAGGAGGTGACACAAGAGCTTACAGTCTATGAGGATGAGGAGGTGACACAAGAGCTTACAGTCTATGAGGATGAGGGGGTGACGCATAGGATTGCTTACAGTCCATCATAACCAATTTTATTTTGGTGTTGTTTTGCTGTGGTAGTTATATATGGGAGCTATTTGCATGAAATACACAGGTAACATATTCAGCACTGCTACATCTAGCAGAATACAGATCAATGCATTACAGCAGAGGGGTCGTTACAGTGTGTCATTGACATTCCATACATCTCGCTCCTTCTGGAACCTTCTCTCAGCAAAGTCTAGAAAGTCAGAGTTGGTCTAGAACAAGCGGCCATTCTATGAAGAACCACAGGGAAGAACCATGAATACGACCCATTCATATAATGCTGAACCCCGGAGAGAGCGGGTCTGAGGGGTCACCCTCCCTAACTAACCCACCCCCAATGTATTGTAATAATAATATAATGTATCTGTTTGCACTGTTATGTGGACGCTATATATTGCACTATTGGGGGTCATGCATGAGGGCTTCGTATATTGCACGTTAGGCTCTTATATATACTGATGGGCTCTTATTCCCTTAGGCTGTATCACTTATGGGATCGTTATATTGCCATGTTATATGGGGCTCTGTATATTGCACTGTTATGGGGCTCTGTATATTATACTGTTATGGGGGTCTGTATATTGCACTGTTATGGGGGCTCTGTATATTGCACTGTTATGGGGTGGATCTGTATATTGCACTGTTTGGGGGCTCTGTATATTGTACTGTTATGGGGGTCTGTATATTGCACTGTTATGGGGGCTCTGTATTTGTACTGTTATGGGGTCTGTATATTGCACTGTTATGGGGGCTCTGTATATTGCATTGTTATGGGGGCTTGTATATTGCACTGTTATGGGGGCTCTGTATTGTACTGTTATGGGGGGTCTGTATATTGTACTGTTATGGGGTCTGTATATTGCATTGTTATGGGGGCTCTGTATATTGCATTGTTATGGGGGTCTGTATATTGCATATGGGGGCTCTTATATTGTCTGTTATGGGGGTTGTATAGTTGTCTGTTATGGGTCTATCTGTTTATGGGGGCTCTGTTATTGCATTGTTATGGGGCTCTGTTATTGCATGTTATGGGGTATTGCTATTACTTGTTATGAGGTCGTTATTGCACTGTATGTGGTCGGTATATTGCACTGTTATGGGGGGTCTGTATATTGCATTGTTATGGGGGCTCTGTATATTGCATTGTTATGGGGGCTCTGTATATTGCATTGTTATGGGGGTCTGTATATTGCACTGTTATGGGGGTCTGTATATTGTACTGTTATGGGGGGTCTGTATATTGTACTGTTATGGGGGGCTCTAAGAGGTGGGCATATATGTTTTTCGATTGGATGAGTGGGGGGTGCCGTATTGTCATGGATGTATGAGTTGAGTGGGGTGTGAATTAGGGCTATTGAGGGGGGTAGGGTATATTGCATTGTTATGGAGGCTCTGTATATTGCACTGTTATGGGGTCTATATTGCCTGTTAGGGTCTGTATATTGTACTGTTATGGGGTGTAATTTTACTGTATGGGGGGCTATGTATTGCACTTGTTATGGAGGCTCTGTTATGCATTGTTTGGGGGTCTGTATATGCACTGTTAGGGGGCTCTGTAATTGCATTGTTTGGGGGGCTCTTATATTGCACTGTTATGGGGTCTGTATATTATACGTGTATGGGGGTCTGTATATGAACTGTTAGGGGGCTCTGATATTGCACTTTATGGGGCTCTGTATTGCCTGTTATGGGGGTCTGTATATTGCACTGTTATGGGGCTCTGTATATTGTACTGTTATGGGGGCTCTGTATATTGCATTGTTATGGGGGCTCTGTATATTGCACTGTTATGGGGTCTGTATATTGCACTGTTATGGGGGCTCTGTAATTGCCTTGTTATGGGGCTCTGTATATTGTCACTGTTTGGGGGCTCTGTATATTGTACTGTTATGTGGGCTCTGTATTGCCATTGTTATGGGGGGCTCTGTAATGGCACTGTTACGGGGCTCTGTATATTGCACTGTTATGGGGTCTGTATATTATCGTTATGGGGGTCGTATATGCACTGTTTATGGGGGTCTGTATATGCATGTTATGGGGGCTCGTATATGTACTGTTATGGGGGCTCTGTATATCGTACTGTTATGGGGGTCTGTATATCGTACTGTTATGGGGGGCTCGTAATTATGACTGTTAGGGCTCTGTATATTCACTTTATGGGCTCTGTATATTGCATTGTATGGGATCTGTATATCGTACTGTTATGGGGTCTGTATCTCGTACGTGTTATGGGGGTCTGTATATGTCACTGTTATGGGGGCTCTTATATTGCACTGTTACGGGGGTCCTGTATATGGCAGCTGTTATGGAGGCTCGTATATTGCACTGTTATGGGGGTTGTATATGGTACGGTTATGGGGCTCTGTATATGGCATGTTATGGGGGTCTGTATATTGTACTGTTATGGGGGGCTCTGTATATGCATTGTATGGGGGTCTGTATATTGCACTGTTATTAGGTCTGTATATTGACTGGTATGGGGGGCTCTGTAATGGGGCTGTATACGGGGCTACGTATATCACGTTATGGGGTCTGTATATCGTACTGTTATGGGGGTCTGTAACGTACTGTTATGGGGGTCTGTATATTGCACTGTTATGGGGGCTCTGTATATTCCACTGTTACGGGGGGTCTGTATATTTGCACTGTTATGGAGGCTCTGTATATTGCACTGTTATGGGGGTCTGTATATTGTACTGTTATGGGGGCTCTGTATATTGCATTGTTATGGGGGTCTGTATATTGTACTGTTATGGGGTCTGTATATTATACTGTTATGGGGGTCTGTATATTGCACTGTTATGGGGGGCTCTGTATATTATACTTTTATGGGGGCTCTGTATATTGCATTGTTATGGGGGTCTGTATATTGCACTGTTATGGGGGTTCTGTATATTGTACTGTTATGGGGGCTCTGTATATTGCACTGTTATGGAGGCTCTGTATATTGCACTGTTATGGGGGCTCTGTATATTGCACTGTTGGGGGATCTGTATATTGCACTGTTATGGGGGCTCTGATATATTGCACTGTTATGGGGGATCTGTATATGCACTGTATGGGGGCTCTGCGTATTGTACTGTTATGGGGGCTCTGCGTATTGTACTGTTATGGGGGCTCTGTATATTGCTATGTTATGGAGCTCTGTATATTGCACTTTATGGGGGCTCTGTATTTGCACTGTTACGGAGGCTCTGTATATTGCACTGTTATGGGGGCTCTGTATATTGCACTGTTATGGGGATCTGTATATTGCACTGTTATGGGGGCGGGTTGTATGGGGCTGCTTATTTCGTTATGGGCCGCTCTGTATATGCATTGTTTGCGGCTTGTATATTGCACTGTTATGGGGATTGTATATGCACTTTATGGGGCTCTGCGATTGTACGTTATGGGGGCTCTGCGTATGTACTGTTATGGGGCTCTGTATTGCATTGTTTATGGATGCTCCTGTATATTGCCTGTTATGGGGGGCTCTGTATGATTATACTTGTTAGGGGGGCTCTGATATTTACGTTAGTAGGATCTGTATATTGTCACGTTATTGGGAGGTCGTTATTGCACTGTTATGGGTCTTGATATTCACTTATGGGGGCTCTGTATATTGCACTGTTTGGGATCTGTATATTGCACTGTTATGGGGGATCTGTATATGCACTGTTATGGGGCTTGCGTATGTACTGTTATGGGGGCTCTGCTTATTGCGTTATGGGGGCTCTGTATGTATTGTTATGGGAGCTTGTATATTGCACGTTATGGGGGGGCTCTGCTATTGCACTGTTATGGGGGTCTTACTATGCACTGTTATGGGGGATCTGTATATTTACACCTGTTATGGAGGCTCTGTATATTGCACTGTTATGGGGGTCTGTATATTGTACTGTTATGGGGGGCTCTGTATATTGCATTGTTATGGGGGTCTGTATTGTACTGTTATGGGGGGTCGTATACTTTACTGTTATTGGGGTCTGTATATATTGCCTATGTTAATGGGGGCTCTGTATATTATACTTTTATGGGGGGTCTGTTATATTGGCATTGTTATGGGGGTCTGTATATTGCACTGTTATGGGGTCTGTATATTGTACTGTTATGGGGGGCTCTGTATATTGCAGCTGTTATGGGGGCTCTGTATATTGCACTGTTATGGGGGCTCTGTATATTGCACTGTTATGGGGCTCTGTATTGCCTGTTATGGGGAAATCTGTAATTGCACTGTTATGGGGGCTCTGCGTATGTACTGTTTGGGCTCTGCGTTTGACTGTTATGGGGGCTCTGTATTTGTCATTGTTATAGCCTATATGCCTGTTATGGGGCCTGTTTGCACTGTTACGAGGCTTGTATATGACTGTATGGGGCTCTGTATATTGCAACTGTTATGGGGGATCTGTATATTGCACTGTTATGGGGGCTCTGCGTATTGTACTGTTATGGGGGCTCTGCGTATTGTATGTTATGGGGCTCTGTCTATTGCTTGTTATGGAGGCTCTGTATATTGCACTGTTATGGGGGGCTCTGATATTGCACTGTAGGGGGCTCTGTATATTGCACTGTTATGGGGGATCTGTATATTGCACTGTTATGGGGGATCTGTATATTGCACTGTTATGGGGGCTCTGCTATTGTACTTATGGGGTCTCTGTGTATTGCACTGTTTGGGCTGTATATCGGAATGTTATGGGGGCTCTGTATATTGCACTGTTACGGGGGCTCTGTATATTGCACTGTTACGGGGCTCTGTATATTATACGTTATGGGGGTCTGTATATCGTACTGTTATGCGGGCTCGTATATTGCACTGTTACGGGGGCTCTGTATATGTCACTGTTAAGGGGCTCGGTATATTATACTGTTAAGGGGCTCTGTATCTATACTGTTATGGGGGGTCCTCTGTATATTATACTGTTATGGGGGGCTCACTGATATGTGGGGGCTCTGTATATTGCACTGATATGGGGGGCTCTGTATATTGCACTGTTATGGGGCTCTTTATATTGCCTGTTATGGGGGGGCTCTGTATATTATACTGTTATGGGGGGCTCACTGATATGGGGGGCTCTGTATATTGCACTGATATGGGGGCTCTATTATTGCACTGTTTTATGGGCTCTGAATATTGCACGTTAGGGCCTTATATTGCCTGGTTATGGGGTCTGTTATATGGTGGGGGACGATCCTGTATTTGCACTGTATGGGGGCTCTGATTTGCCGTTATGGGTAGATCTGTATATTGCAATGTTTATGGGGGCTCTGTATATTGCACTGTTGGGGGAGGCTCTGTATATGTACGTTATGGTCTTAATTGTACTGTTTGGGGGCTCTGTATATTGCTACTGTTATGGGGGCTCTGTATATTGCACTGTTATGGAGGCTCTGTATATTGTACTGTTATGGGGGGCTCTGTATATTGCACTGTTGGGGGGCTCTTTTTCATGGCCCCTTGTATATTGCACTGTTAAGGGGCTCTGTATATTATACTGTTAAGGGGCTCTGTATATTATACTGTTATGGGGCTCTGTATATTGCACTGTTATGGGGGTCTGTATTTATACGTGTTATTGGGGCTCTGTATATTGCACTGTTATGGGGGCTCTGTATATTATACTGTTATGGGGGCTCTGTATATTGCACTGTTATGGGGGGCTCTGTATATATACTGTTATGGGGGCTCTGTATATTGCACTGTTATGGGGGCTCTGTATATGGCACTGTTATGGGGGGTCTGTATATCGTACTGTTATGGGGGTCTGTATATCGTACTGTTATGGGGGTCTGTATATTGCACTGTTATGGGGGCTCTGTATATTGCACTGTTGTGGGGGCTCTGTATATTGCACTATTGTGGGGATCTGTATATTGCACTGTTATGGGGGCTCTGTATATTATACTGTTATGGGGCTCTGTATATTGCACTGTTAGGGGGATCTGTATATTATACGTTATGGGGATCTGTATATTGCACTGTTATGGGGGATCTGTATATTATACTGTTAGGGGGATCTGTATATTGCACTGTTATGGGGGCTCTGTATATTATACTGTTATGGGGGGCTCTGTATATTGCACTGTTATTGGGGGCTCTGTATATATACTGTTATGGGGGGCTCTGTATATTGGACGTTATGGGGGCTCTGTAGATATTATACTGTTATGGGGGCATTGAGATTATTCTATATATACACTTTTGGAGAGCTCGGGCCCTCTGGACCCCCTGTCTCCCATGTATGGTGGATCCCAGCCCCCAGTAGCCGTGTGTGTATACACGTGAGCCATGTATGTGTGAGCAGCCTCCAGCCAATAGGAGCCCGGTATATACATGTGCGTGTACACGTGCTCATACATATTGGCCACAGCTGAGGATATCCCTCACAGGAGGACCGGCCTTTAAGAAAAAACAGACCTGACGCTTTAACCATTTATATGTCACACACTCTCTACCCTAGGTACTACTCTGCTTACAGCCAATGAATGGGAAGGTTCTAGAAATATATCCCAGCTGAGGTTTGTTACAAACTGCATCCAGTCTCTGGAGAGACTTGAAAATGGCTTCCACCAACATTCTCCCTCCAACCTGAGGGAACTAGAGAGGTTTAGTTTTTCTGTCAAGATGGGGGCAAAGTGCATATTACTGGGGTGGGGGCAGAATGTACATTACTGGGGGGCAGAGTGTACATTACTGGGGGGCAGAGTGCATATTACTGGGGGGGAGGGCAGAATGTACATTACTGGGGGGCAGTAGTGCATATTACTGGGGGACAGAGTGCACATTACTGGGGGGGGGGGGCACATTACTGGAGGGGGGCAGAATGTACATTCTAGGGGGGCAGAGTGCACATTACTGGGGGGGAGGGCACATACTGGAGGGGGCAGAATGTACATTCAGGGGCGAGTGCACATACGGGGGAAGAGGCACATTACTGAAGGGGGGCAAAGTCATTACTGGGGGGCAGAGTGCATTTACTGGGGGGGGGGCAGAAGTATAAAAAACATTCGGGGGGCAGAGTGCATATTACTGGGGGACAGTGCACATTATGGGGTCACATTACTGGAGGGGGCAAGTGTACATTCTAGGTGGCATAGTGTCCATCTAGGGGGCAGAGTGCACATTACTGGGGGACAGAGTGTACATTACTGGGGGGGGAGGGCACATTACTGGAGTGGGCAGAATGTAACATTCTAGGGGCAGAATAATAATTACTTGGGGGCAAGTGCACATTACTGGGCAGAGTACATTTACTGGGGGCAGAGTAACACTTACTGGGGGCAGAGTGTACATTACTGGGGACAGAGTGCAAATTGCTGGGGGGGGCAGAGTGTACATTACTGGGGGCAGAGTGCAAATTACTGGGGACAGAGTGCACATTACTGGGGGGGAGAGGGCACATTACTGGAGGGGGGCAGAATGTACATTACTGGGGGGCAGAGTGTACATTACTGGGGGACAGAGTGCACATTACTGGGGGGGGGGAGAGTGCACATTACTGGGGGGGGCAGAGTGCATATTACTGGTGGCAGAGTGCATATTACTGGTGGCAGAGTGCATATTACTGGGGGGGCAGAGTGTACATTACTGGGGGCAGAGTGTACATTACTGGGGGCAGAGTGCATATTACTGGGGGGCAGAGTGCACATTACTGGGGGGCAGAGTGTACGTTACTGGGTGGGGGCAGAGTGCACATTATTGGGGGTCAGAATGTACATTACTGGGGGGCAGAGTGCACATTATTGGGGGTCAGAATGTACATTACTGGGGGACAGAGTGCACATTACTGGGGACAGAGGGCGCATCACTGGGGACAGAGGGCACATTACTGGGGGGCAGAGTGCACATTGGCTGCAATGAAGCAAAAAGTGAAAAATTTAAAGGGGTCTGAAAACTTTCTGTACTCACTGTACTGTATGTGCTGTTGCTATGTTAAACTCTAAACTTGATGCAACTAAAACAGACCTTCAGCTGTGAGAAGTTGTAGGCCTATGCTCTTCTAGATTTTTGTTCCCATTCAGAGGTGGAAACTGATACAGAGATGTGGGTTTGTTACAGTTACATCCACCCTTGACAATTCCCTGCACTTATACATTGTTATAAAATCTGGAGTGAGAGATTTGTGCGGATGATTTGTTAATCTCTGAAATTGATGCACCTGAAACAGACCCTCAGCTGTGAGAAGTATTAGATACTGGCAGCTTTCCGAGGAATGAATATCTCTCTGAAGTGCTCGCAGAGACTTTTTAAGGACACGACCTGAGGATTTACATTTACTTGACATTTTCTAGATTTTGTCATAGACCTTGTTGTCCAATCAGATCTCAGCGTTGTGTGGACCCTGGGGGAGGACCGGGGTGGGGGCCACATGTGGGTCTACACGTGAGTTTACATAACATTGTGCCAGATCATCAGCCCCGGGACAGAGAGGAGGGGGGACCAGTGATGGCCCGCGCCACATTCCTCAGGTCCTTACTGACCTCCATCCAGGAGACTGAGGGGTCCCGATGCCTCCCCTTATTCCACCTGATGGGGGCGCCACCGCCTGGGAGAACGCTCTGGGAATCGTACAATCGCGACCCCACATAGTAATATTATACCCCTATGTGGCACCTATAGTGCCCCCATAATAATACCTCCTTGTGTTCAACCCAGGTACTGCGCCTGATCCCCAGGGTCCCTCTCACCCTTGGTTCTGGTGAAGACCCGCACCTCATAAACACCTGATATCAGGGTGTACACTTGTAATCTTGATTCAATATCTCCTGTTCTGCTTGTTGTCAGTGAATAGAAAACCAGAGACCGAAAACCCATTTTGGATCCCATTACTGGACTCTCATGTGCTCCACTATCAAACTAGTAGAACTGATCATCGAGGGGGGGAATACTGGGACTGACCTGGGTCCAATTTTCTAATCAGACCCATGATGGGAGTCCAAGTATCCCCCCACCCACCCATGATGGTCCTGTGCTCGCGGACCCACAGGCATGATGTGATTTGATAGAGGATATTCTCATCTTTAATCTGATACCAGAACCATGGTTCTAGCTACTATAAGACCCAATAATTAAGCACCTAAAGTGATGCTCCCTCTCCAGCTTTGTAGCCTGACTCATCCTTTCCTGAGACGAGTCAGGCTGAGAGGCTGAAGATGTGGCACCAAGTCAGATGCCAGTATATTGGACTTTATAGTACTTAGAACCATGGTTCTGGTATCAGAGTACAAAAGAAAATTTCATCTTTCATATCACATCAACTACAGAACCAGAGATACAGGCAACTACATAAAAAGGCTGGAATGGGTTCTTTATCTGCAACTAGGAATGTACCTGCCCATATCTCTGCTTCTGTAACTTACAGAGCCGAAAGCCTGATGCAGTTTGAAAGGTATAAAAAAATTGATACCAGAACCAGGATTCTAGCTGCTACTGAACATAAGACAGGGGCATCTGAAGGGAAAAACCCACATGAAGTCTCCAAACTTGACTCATCTCAGATAAAATCTGACTCTTCACTGCTCATGTCTAATAACTGGCCAATCTTTATTTCTATATCGCCATCATATTCCACAGCGCTGTACAGAAACAACAGCTGTGAGGGTGAGGGGGCTGCTAGTTTATTGGGGTCAAATCTGGTAACAGGTTCCCTTTAAGGGAGGGATCAGTCTTGGATATTAGGGTGTAATTACACAGTTAATCCTTGGAGATGCCAGTCCTGCCACCTCTGGGTATGTGGGTCCATATCTGCTTGGCAGAGGAGAGACATTTTTAGCATTTTTGGTCTGGAATGCTGGAAGTGGCACTTATCAATGTTGACATATAAGCTTTTGCTCTCTGTTATCAGCCGCTCCATAGATGAGAAAGGCTCACACTAGCACCGGACCCTCCCTATTCCCCCCATGATCCTTCTGTATATCTCCAGTCCTGAGCCCTTCCATATAATGTATTGTCTCACTCTCTATTAGGAGCGCGCCCCTTTAATTCCCTGATGCCTTTGCTTCCTCCTGGTATTCCAGAAATCTGACTCCGGGGTCTGGAGATGTCGCTGCTTCATCCTTTTGTAGTGTGGGAAAAGGCTCCAAATTCTGTGGGGGTTTATTACAATCTTATTGTGGAATCCGCAGCAGTTACTCTCACTAGTTGTTACCCAACTTTCCTAGGACCCTGAATGAATTTTAGTGCCTAAAGGAAATCTACTATCAGAATCCATCATGATAAACCAGTGACACTTACTCATAGGCACTGGGATTGTGGTAATTGTTCTTATTTTTCTTTTCCATGTCCTCCTTCCTTTTAAAAGCAACTTTTATAATTATTCTAATGAGCTTTAAGGGTTGGGGAGTGGAGGCGTTACCAGAGCCCCTCTCTGCTGCAGATTCACAGGCTGTTACACTGTCTTGCCCTCTGCCTCCTCAGCACTTACCTCTCTCTCTGCCAGATTTAATCTCACTGCAGTAGAGGAAGCTTCATCACAATGTAGGAGAGAGAAGTGCTCTGGTACAGTGAATCTACAGCACAGAGGGGCTCCGGTAACACCCCCCCCCCCTTCCCCCAGAGCCTTTAAGGCACATTAACATAATTTTAAAAGTTGATTTTAGAATGAAGGAAGCCATAAGTAACACATTATCACAGTCACAGATCTATGAGTAAGTGTCCCTGGCTCATCATGATGGATATTGATGGTAGGTTTTCTTTACAGGGAACCAGTTCTCTCCCCAAAAACTAAACATTTGTGAAGTGTCCTGCACCATTTCTATGACTTCCCAGAGAAATATAACATTTTTAGTGATGTGCAAATCTGTATTTCGGTGCACCATGGGCGTGGCCACGAGGTCCAGTGCTCCCGCTCTCCTCTTCCTGATATTCCTGAGCAGATGGAACAAGACAGGACCAGACGGGCGCTGGTACCTGCTCCATCTGGACCCTGCTGGAGAGACACGGGATCCAGCTGCAGCTGCGCCGCCCCCTCCCCCCCGGAGGCCGCAGCTTCTGGAAGAATCCATGGGAAGATGATGTAAGATTTACACTGCAGAGGAAACCAGCTGTGAAATCTATTCCCCCAGCATCGGAGCGGACGGAGGGGATCTGGGGAGAGGAGCTAAAAATATGACTTATCCGCCACTTTAAGAAGGAAAAATGGCGGAATACTTTGCCAAATGGAAACATTTGGGGGCGTTTACATTGTGTCGTACGCGTCTTTTCTGGCCCCGGATTTATAATGTATTGGTTGCTTAATTTTGGGGTGCAGCTTCCTAATCCCGACACTTTTCCTGCACTTTAAAATTCCAGACACTTTTTTGTCGCAATTCTTGCTACAAAATTAGACCAAAAGAAAAGCAAATCTACCAACTTCTAAACCCCATCAGGAATTTGGTGACTTTTATGACGTTTATTTGTTCTTTTTACAGTGCACCAAAGGGTAACAGGTGGTGCCAGGGGAAGGGTGACTCACTACACCACTGTCTGCACCCCCCTTCACTCCCCTCCATGTTCACTTGGTGTGGAGGTGGCAATGCCTGGAACTGCGCCTATTTCTGGGCTTGTATGACAGATGTCTATCTGCTCCTGGGAAAGCTGGGTGACAACCAACATGTAGAAGCAGTCAGTTATCTTTCCTGTAATTGTGGATGGGAAATAGTTACTATGTAGCTGGTGGTGTAGTGCTGTGTGTATATGGCGGTACGTGGTATCTGGTGTCTCCAGGAGATAATCAAAGTGAAGGGGGTCTCATATCCTGCAGGTAGGTTCTCTATGAGCAGAGGTGGACCTGCAGCCTACAGTCATTGCACAGATAGGTCTGCAGTCTGTATGGTGCAATGCTCTGCAATCACAACTGCAGAGCAGAAACTCAAGTTAATGGCTCCCTCTAGTGTCCAATCCAGGACATGGCATGATTGGTTTCCACTTCTTTTGTGTTATAAGACCTCGAAATTGTGGACCTCAGAAATGTCTTTATAGAGAGAGTGAAGTAGCAGGAGGGGGGGGGGGGGGTACAGGTCTTTATACGGGTACATATAAAAAGTAACTGCTCTTCCTGATTTTGCATTTGGAACAGGAATTTTAAGATACACATCTGGAGATCTCCTGAGCTGCAGTTACTAATCTTATACTCCAGTAACATTCAGAGCTGTAACCACAAATCTAGTATACCAGTCACATTCAGAGCTGCATTCAAAATCTATACTCCAGTCACATTCAGAGCCACATCCACAAATCTTATACTCCAGTCACATTCAGAGCTGTATCCATAAATTCTATACTCCAGTCACATTTAGAGCTGTATTTACAAATACTATACTCCAGTCACATTCAGAGCCACATCCAAAAATCTTATACTTCAGTCGCATTCAGACCTGAATTCACAAATCTATACTCCAGTCACATTTAGAGCTGTATTTACAATTACTATACTCCAGTCGCATTCAGAGCTGTATCCACAAATTTTATACTTCAGTCACATTTAGAGCTGCATTCAAAAATTCTATACTCCTGTCACATTCAGAGCCACATCCAAAAATCTTATACTTCAGTCACATTCAGACCTGAATTCACAAATCTATACTCCAGTCACATTAAGAGCTGCATCCACAAATCTTATACTCCAGTCACAGTCGGAGCTGCATCCACAAATCTTATACTCCATTCACTTTTAGAGCTGCATTCACAAATCTTATACTCTAGTCCAGTGGTGGCGAGCCTATGGCACGGGTGGCACTTGGAGCACTTTCTGTGGGCACCCAAGCCATCACCCCAGCACACAGTTTCCAGACAAGACTCAAAACCTCCTCCTGCCATCCCTGGCCACCCAGGATGTGCTGTGCTATTTTAAAGCTACACATCCTTAGCTGCCTGGGACTACAGGAGGAGCAAGGAGGTGCAGACAATCTGCGTTATTATTGGAGCTCCTGCTATGGGCCCCGCAATTCTTCCTCTGGAAGGAAGATACAACGATAATCTGAATTTCTCCTCTTCCTTTCAACTGTATTGTTGTCCTCAGGACACCAATACAATTAAAAACTGTGACAAAACAGGTAATAACATGTTACTGCTTAAAAGTCCATGTTGGCACTTTAAATAAGTGGCTTTGGTTGTAGTTTAGGCACTCAGACTCAAAAAGTTTCACCGTCACTGCTCTAGTCACATTCATAGCTGCATCCACAAATCTTATACTACAGTCACATTCAGAGCTGCAGCCACAAATCTTCACAGAGCTTCTTTCACACTTTCAAAGTTTAGCTGTTATCTTAGCCTGTGTTCACATTTGTGCTAATCATGACCTCTCTCCCTGTCTCTCTGTACGTACACCTACATGGGCAGTCGCCTAGAGGTTAAAGGACATCTACCTCCAGGATAAGGGTTTGTAAACCAAGCACACTGACATTATTGTGTGTGCCCCCTCTGGCAGGATTTGGCCTTCTTTTAGTTTCTTAGGACCTTGTTCTTATGAAAATAAAAGGTTTTAACAATCATGCAAATTAAGCTGAGGGGCTCCAGGCTCTATAGATGTCAATGGAGACTGGAGCCCCTTAGGCACTTTTGCAAAATTTTTAAATCCTTTATTTCTTAAAAACAAGGGCATAATAAGCTAAACGATGAGCAGATCCTGCCAGAGGGGGCACACACCAGTATGTCAGTGTGCTTGGTTTACAAACCTTCATCCTTGTGGTAGATGTACTTTAATATTACAATACAGCTCAGATTTAATGGGGCTCATTTACTAAGGGTCCGCGGAACACATTTTCCGTTTTGTGCCACATTTAACAGGGGATTTTGGCGCACGCAATCGGATTTTGGCCAATCGGCACCGGCTTGCACGTGACAGAAATCGGGGGGGGGGGGTTAGACCGTCGGACAACCCGACGGATTCGGACAATGCGCAAGATTTACCTTTTACTTACAAGCACCGGGAAGAAGAAGGTGAACTCCAGCGGACCTCGACAGGGAAGCGACGGATGAAGGAACTGGGGCGCGCGATCTTCATGAATCGCGCCGGACTTCATCCGTCCGGATCGGGTATCGCAACAGGACCAGGTAAGTAAATTTGCCCCATTGTTTTATATTTTGAATTAGTTGCAGTTCCTAGTATTCTCCAGCAGAGAGCAGTGCGGGTCCATCTATCTGGAGTGTCCCATACAGTAACATCCCATGACTCCTTGGGTACTTCAGTACTGTAGGTCCAGTCCAGTTGCCTGTCAGAATACTTTTTGGGTACAATTATGGCTGCTTTCTTCCAAAAACATCCTCTCTACAGGTTTTATATGGTATCGCAGCTTATTCCCATTTTACGTCAGTTGAGTTGAGCTGCAATTCCAGACACAACCCAGGAACAGGTAGAGCGCTGGTGCTGGAAGAAAGCAAAATGGGCCACATTTACTAATAACATTGCAGTGTGTACTATGTGCAGTTACCTGTGCAGTGTGCAGGAGGCGCCAGATTCAGGATATCCCCCCTGCACACCCCCGACAGAGTGCACCCCTTTAACATGTGGCAGCTTTAACATGTGGCGCGTGACACTTTGCATGATAAATCTGGTGCATGGTCGGACTGAGCATCTGAACACCCATTTTAGTGCCATAATTTCTGTCATGTTGGGAATAGTGTGCGGCCGTGCCACAACTGAGTCACGTGCGACACAAATGTGGTGCAGACATTTCTTAAATACCTGTGTAAGAAGTTTGCACTGGAAAGAACATGCAAATTCTGACAGAAAACTGGCGCAAGGGCCTTAGTAAATGTCAAAGAGTTATGTCTTCTGCTTTTCAATGCAGACTGAAGCCAGTAATAGGTATTGTCTACTCTGAAGGCGTGTCCTCACACTGCTGTGCTCTGTGCTCTTTGCTGCCAGTGTTCTTATTGTCCCTGGAGAGATGTGTAATTAGACCTTTGTGTATGTTATTAGTAGCAGCAGGACTGTGATATATGGATTGGTATTCCAGGATTGTACTGGGGTATGTCCTCACACTGCTGTGTCTACTCTGAAGCCGTGTCCTCACACTGCTGTGCTCTGTGCTCTCTGCAGCCAGTGTTATGTATTGTCCTTGGAGAGATGTGTAATCAGACCTTTGTGTATGTTGTTAGTAGCAGCAGGACTGTGATATATGGATTTATATTCCAGGATTGTACTGGGGTTGTGTCCTCACACTGCTGTGCTCTTTGTTCCCTGCAAGTATACAGTACAGGGACACAGTAACCAGTAACTAACCTACTTGCTGATGGTTTCCTTAAATATTTTTGGGTTCGCAGCATGAAAATAAAATCTATGAGTCTGAGGTTGTAGCATCATGTCAGTAGAAATAGTCAGTAACTGAATTATTTTATATTTGGAGAAGGTGCCTTAGAGGTGCCCCCGTCCCCGGGTGGTGAGTGATGGAGCGGAGTTATTACATCCTATGGAAATCAATGGGAAATGCTGTGAGAGGAGGAGGGGAGGAGGCGGAGGGGGTTCATGAATATTCACGGAGCAGCGGGATGGATCTCTCCGCCTGGATCTATATATAGCTGGATATTTATCAGTGTTACTGAGCCGAGTGCCACTGGATCATCCATCAACCTGTCCAGAACCGGAGCAGCCTCCATGTTAACATCTGTATCCGACATATTACCCGGAGATAACGAGTTACAGGGACAGCGCCATCAGGCTATGGGAAGAATCTTCTATCAGCTTCTGATCCAAATATACAAGACACAAGTCACCTCTTTACTTAAAGGGGCATTCTCAAAAGACAATGGGGGTCATTTACTAAGGGCCCGATTCGCGTTTTCCCGACATGTTACCCGAATATTTCCGATTTGCGCCGATTTTCCCTGTATTGCCCCGGGATTTTGGCGCACACGATCGGATTTTGGCGCATCGGCGCTGGCATGCACGCGACGGAAACCGGGGGGCGTGGCCGAACGAAAACCCGACGGATTCGGAAAAATCGCCGCATTTAAAAAACAAAAACTGTCGCGGAGCTTGCACTTACCTTCACCAGGAATAGGCCGGTGTACTTGAGTGCGTTCCGATGCTCTTCAGCGCAGCAGCGCCACCTGGTAGACGTCGGAGGAACTGCCTTAATGAATCCCGGCTGGACCCGAATCCACCGCAGAGAACGTGCCGCTGGATCGCGAACGGACCGGGTAAGTAAATCTGCCCCAATATTTTAAAATATACTCAAGATGGCAAAATAACACATTCTGTAATACAGCATTTTACAGACATAATTCCAACCTGCCTCTATCAGTCCTAATTTTGTACATTTTGGTTGTCCTTGGATACGACCATGAACTTAATCCAATGGTCGGACAGTTCTTGTCTGGTCATATACCACTTCCTGGCCAGCAGCTACAGAGGAGATCAGCTCTACAGTCAAGATAAACTCTTGATCTGATGGGAGGGGGGAAGAGCTGAGTGTGTCAATGTATCTTATATTCATCTTATGACTCTGATCTGTCTCATCTATTTCCATGTGTCAGATACTAGAAGAATCTTCAGAAGATAAATAAAAAAGTGTAGATAAACCCTGGACCCTGATAATCTATGCACATTGTCAGCACACAGCATCTCACAGCACAGCGGAATCATGAAGTGTCTGCTCAGCTAGTGCCGCTCACAGAGCTCCACATCAAAGAGTGACACAAGAAAAGCAGCAATAAAACAGAGAAAAATGTCAAAGTAAAATGTAAAAAATTATCTTTTCATGTTAACATCACTAGGGGAATAAGATCTGAGAACATTTTTTCATGGGCAAGCCCCTGTATAATATGTTCACACTTCCACTAGCTACAATATGGTGACAGCCATAGTACTGTACATCCTCATTATACATAATCATAGAGATGACCCCTGCCCTCTACACATTAGGGATAACTATGGTGTCCGGTTTGGGGTCTGTATGTAGCAGGTCTTGTCTGTAGCAGGTATGTTATTATTTAGGGTCTAAATTTATTTATGGAGTATATTGTGGGGCCTGATACATTTTAGGATAGAGGGTATGTTGTAGGGTCTGGGATCTGTTCTGGTGTCAGGTCTGATTTGTTTTAGGTTCTGGTCTGGGGTCTGATGCATCCTAGAATCTGTTTTGGGGTCATCATTTATTTAGAGGGTTTGCCATGGGGTTTGACTTTATTTAGGGATCTGGACTGGAGACTGATTCATTTTAAAATCAGGTTTGGGGTCTGATTAATTTTGAGGGGGGGGGGTTGAGTTTTCTTTAGGGGTCTGTCCTACGATCTGAATTTATTTAGGTTTGGAGTCTAATTTTAAGATTTTAATGTGGGTTCTAAATTTCTTTAGGGAGTCTGGTACAGGGTTTTGCATTGATTTCATTGTCTGGACAGGGATATAAATATATTTTTTATATAAGTTTTGGTCTGGGGCCTAGTCTAGTGTCTGATTAATTTTGGGGTATGGTCTGGGGTCTGAATTTATATAGGGGTCTAATTTCACACAAGGGTTGATGTCATCTGCCCAGGTCCCAGTATAAAATTAACTCCTGAATTACCGCAATACTGTGAACATCACGAGTGAGGAAAAGTTGGCAGCAAAAAGGGGGGGACTAAGACTAATCTTCCTTCCCAGCTGTCCCTGCCTTATTGATCAGCCTCCCATAAGCGGTAGGAGAAAACTGGTTGACGTTCCCTTCTTGCGAAAAAGTGCAAACATCGAGACAAAGATGGGACAATCCAAACACTAAAGAGAATGAGACAATATACGTATCAGAACCAAGAGGACAATGCAGTTCTGAACTGATAGGTAAAATAGATGGTCAAAAAACAGGTAAAGGGTCAAGGAGTCCAAAATACAGAAGTCTAGCTAAACTCCAGCACGTTCCGGAAAACCTTATATGAGATATCAGTTACGGTCCAGAAGGTGATTGGACCAGTTCATTGACATCCAGACGAGTCAGACCAGCAGGAGAGAAGTGTGAGTGGAGGAAGATTCTGTCTATCTCAGCTAACCGTTAGCAACCCAGAGCAGAATCCACAGGAGACAATTTAGGGGTCTGGTTGGAGGTTTGGAGTCTAATCTGTCAATTTAAAGGGGTTCCAGTCAGGTGTTTGGATCCATATAAGTAATTGTGGGGTCTTGTACATCCCTTCCATGTTGTATTTTACCCCTATCCTCCTAAAGATGATGTCCTTGTAGCCCTCTGAGAGCAGATTTCCATAGGAACAAGATGGAGAAGTGACTGCCAGGAATCCCTGGTTGTACATTGTGTTGTGATGAATTGTAACTCTCTCAGCTCTGCTACATCTGTATTACACCCTCTCCTTAGTGATCTCTCGCCCTGGGTAATGACTGTCTATAAAGGGACATTAACTCTATTAGTAGCGTCCTCCCCCGCAGGGATTAGATAACTGTGTGGCGGATTAACACTAGTGGCAGTAATGGGATGAGAGATGCCGCGTGACAGCTGCACCACATTATCCGTCAAGTCAATGAACTTATTAAACAACGGCTTTCTGGTGCAGTGTGTCAGTGCCAGAGGCTGAAGTGTGCAGACCCTCCACAAATGACATCATCAGGCTGAGGTGGTCATACAGCTGTCTATGTGGTCAGTGTATTCTCATCTCTGACATTAGGATGTACCAGGGACCCTTCATCCATGTGCGACCTACACAGACCGAGGAGGAGATGAGGACCAGAAATGTGAATATCACCAAAAGAATCATCCAAAATGAATTATATACACTGGATTATGTGAGGATCCAAAATCTGACCATACAGGGACACTAAGTAGATAGATAGGAAATAGATGATAGATATGTGTAATGGCCCGCAAGATGGTGCATTACGAACCAAACCAGTTCCAGTTGGCTCCCTGTCTAGTTAGTAGAGTGCACACAGATCTGTAGGCTAGGTCAGGTAATTTTAGCTATCGCCAATAGATGCATTCCCTAATCTAAGCTACCACCCAATGACAGCTGGTGTGTGATCTGCCTGTGTAAGAAGGGTTAATGTTCTCATTGTTGATGTTTAATGTAACATTATGTTATTCTTGCCTGCTGAATCTCTCTATAAGTATGTATCCACAAGCCTGCGGAGACAACCTGCCTGCAGCTGCTGTCTCCCATCAGAGGGATACCCTCTGCCAGACCGGTGGCTCATGGTGCTACACTCCACAGAGCCTGCACCAGATTGCTGCCTAAGCTACTATACAGCCCCCAGCTACAGACCCAGGGCTACGATTTTTTTACCCAGACTTAAGATCCAGCCAACCAATACCTCATGGAAGACTGCAGGAAGGAACCTCTACCACAACCTGTTATCCACTGCTGTGTTTGGATTGTCTGCTGAATAAACTGTGAGTTTGTACATTATCCCTGTGTCCGCGTGTGATCCCAGGCTGCCACTAACATCACTGGCCTCCTTTTCACCATCTACTCTTGGATCCTACACTATAGGTTCGGTGGGGGTGCTGCAGGGAGAACTCTCCACTACATTGCAGCCTCCCCAATCTTCTTGCTTCCTCTCATTGGTCCATCCCGGCTTAGGAGAGGACTGTTCATCTGGAGGAAGCCATCCATGACACGACATTAGCTTCCCCCCACCCCGCCCCTAAGGTCAGACCCTGGTGGGTGGATGTTGCATATGCAATAGATAAATAGATGATAGATAATAGATATATGGATAACACAAAGTACAGTACAGAACAAGTAGTGAAATTACGGCGTTCCTCAAGTCAAGCCGAAACATTGTCTGCACAGCCTAACACTAGGGGGCAGCACCTGCTCATATCACATCTGCTGTCAGCGATCGCCCTCTTTGCACATTCTGTGTAATTCAGAGTTGTATTTTTTGTCATTTTTTTATGACAGGTGAGGTGTGTGATTTTGGTAAAGATGTACATTATCAGTATATAGTATACTTTAAGCAACAAGGTGTAAGATGTTTGAAGTAAGTAAATTTCGGACCCCCTGACTCGCGGGGACCCTCCAGCACACATTAGTTTCCCATCTTATTGTTTAAGGCAATGATGGGCGCTGGGCTGGAATGATATTTGTTAACATAACAAAACGTGTTGCACAGAAACTATAACATAACTTAGGCCAAGTTCACAATGACATTTTCTGTTATTTATACTGGCACAAATGGCGCAGGCGGCAGCGCTATGTTCGCTATTACAATTAACGGATGTGGAACAGGTGGCAACCTGAAGAGCTTCGATTTAACGAAGTAGGAAACCACTAGCGGAGGTGTAACCTATGATAAGTCATAATTGGGGACAATGCCAAAACCAATTTTTCTTACTACATAGATAGAGCACTGGAACCAAGCTTTGTACATAGATATGTTACCAGAACCAAGTCTTCTACATAAAAATCTTACCAGAGCCAACATTACTACATAGATACAGCACTGGAACCAAGCTTTGTACATAGATATGTTACCAGAACCAAGTCTTCTACATATAAATCTTACCAGAGCCAACATCACTACATAGATACAGCACTGGAACCAAGCTAAGTACATAGATATGTATATTTACCAGAACCCAGTTAAAACATATGTTACAGAGCCAACTTTACTACATATACAGCCTGGAATCATACTTAGTATATGGATAAAAAGACCAAAACCAAGCACAGCTACAGAGACAGCATCATCCTGCACCTTATTTATCAGCATGTTTGATGCTGGATGATGAATCTAATGTAGTACAGTAAGTCGCCCCTGATACAGAAGATACCACAAGCACGGGGAGATGCGGTGATTTGTGAGCTCATGTCTAATAACAAACTTTACTGTAAATCTAATTACTCAAGACGTCTTGATTCGAGAAGTTTCTTTCATTCCTTCTTCTGCCCTGGCCGCCATGTTAGCTCCTCCAGCTATACCTTGTCTATGCAGATTTAGCACACAAAACTGCATTCATCTCTTCCACCTTCTTATCATGACTATTACTGTTCACCTCTCCCTTAAAATCACAATATATCACCACAGCAACCAGAAATAATATGTACCCCCACAGTAGCCATACAGTATCATTGCTCTCCTGCAGTAGACTACAGGGGTGTATAGGGTCTACATTAGAGAGCACCTGTACCACTGATACAGGGGTGTAGAGGTCTACAATGTAAGAGCGCCTGTACCACTGACTACAGGGGGGGTATAGTGGAGTCTACATGTTAAGAGAGCGGCTGTACCACTGACTACAGGGGTGTAGGAGGTCTACAATGTAGAGAGCGGCTTGTACCACTGACTACAGGGGGGAGAGGGTCTACAATAGAGAGCGCCTGTCCACTGACTACAGGGGGTGTAGGGTCACAAGTGTAGAGAGCGCCTTATCCGTACAGGTGGTGGTAGGGGGTCTACATGTAGAGAGCGGCCTGTACCACTGACTAAGGGGGTTTGAGGGGTCTACAATGTGAGAGCGGCCTTTGCCACTGACTACCAGGGGTTTAGGGGTTACATGTATCGAGCGGCTGTACCACCGTACAGGGTTTAAGGTCTTCCAATTTAGAGCGGTCCTGTACCCACGACTACAGGGGTTTAGAGGGTCTACACATGTCGAGAGTCGGTCTGTACCGACCACCGACGTACATGGGGGTAGAGGGTCTACATGTAGGAGACGGCCTGTACCACCCACTACAGGGGGTGGGAGTTACTGTAGGCGCGGTCTAACCACACAGGTGAGTAGTGGGCACAGTGGCGGCCTGTACCACTGTACTCGGGGTGTAGAGGGTCGACAAATGTAGAGAGCAGCCTGACGCAACCCACTGACTTACAGGGGGTGTAGAAGGTTACTAAAATTGTAGAAGGCAGCCTGTACACTGACTACAGGGGGTATGATGGGTCTACATGTACGAAGGCGGCCTGTGCCAACTGACTACAGAGTTATGGGGGGTCGATACATGTAGAGAGCGGCCCTGTTACCACTGACTACAGGGTTGGGGCCTCAGAGAGAGCCCTCAATGACTAAGAGTTGAGCCTTGCAATGTAGATGCGCCTTACCTGACTACAGGGGTGTAGGCCTCAAGAGAGCGCTCCCTGCTACATTGGGTAGAGTGTCTACAAGTAAGGCGGCCTGTACCACTGACTCCAGGGGTGTAGGAGGTCTACACTGTAGAAGCAGCCTGTACCACGACTACGGGGGTGTAGAGGGTCTACAATGTAGAGAGCGCCGTACCACATGACTGACAAGGGGTTGTAGGAGGATCTCAGTAGAAGGAGGCGTCCCTGTACTGAACTACAGGGGTGTAGGGGGTCTACACAAATTAGGAGCCGCCTGTACCCCTGACTCACAGGGGTGTAGAGGGTCTACAATGTAGAGAGCTGCCTTTACCACTGACTACAGGGGGTGTGATGGGTCCACAATAGAGAGCGGCCTGTTACACTGTACTACAGGGGTGTAGGGGGTCTACAATGTATAGAGCGGCCTGTCCCACTGACCTACCGGGGTTGGTTTACATGGGGCCCTTCCACGCTCATGGGTAGGGTAGTGAGCACCTGTACACTGACTACATGGGTGTAAGAGGTCTACAATTTAGGAGCTCTTTACACTGACTACAGGGGTGTAGAGGGTCTACCATGTAGAGCAGCTTACGCGAGGAGTCCATGTAGGCGGCACCACTGACTTCATGGGTGTGTACACGCTCTACAATGTGAGGCGCCTTGTACCACTGACTACCGGGGTGGTGGGGGTCTACAATGTAGAGACGCACCGGGTACCACATACAGGGGTGTGGAGGGTCACAAGTAAAGCGGCCTTGACTACTGCTACAGGGGTGTGTAGAGGTCTACAGGTATGAAGCGGTCCTGTACCACGGACTATAGGGGGTGAAGATGGTGCTACAATGTATGAGAGCGGCCTTCACTGCACAGGGGGTGTAGGGGGTCTTACATTGTAGAAGCGCCTGTACCACTGATACAGGGGTGTAACGAGTCTACAATGTAGAGGAGCGGCCTTACCACGATACAGCGAGGGTGTAGGGGTCTCACAATGTAGAGATCAGCCTGATTACCACTGCCTACAGGGGTGTTAGAGGGTCCCTCAATGTAGGACGGCACTGTACCACGACTACAGTGGGTTATAGGCTACATAGTAAGAGCTGGCCTGTCCACCACTGACTACAGGGCGTGTAGGGGTCTACAATGTAAGAGCAGGCCTTGTACCACTGACTACAGGGTGTCAGAGGGTCTAAATGTCGAGATCGGTCTTACCACTGATACAGTGGGGTGTAGAGGTCTACAAGTAGAAAGATGGCACCTCCGTACCGACTACAGGGTGTAGAGTGGTCTACCTATCAGAGCAGCCTTCCACTGACTACAGGGGTGTAGGGGGGTCTACAATGTAGAGGCAAGCCTGTACCACTGACTACAGGGGGTGTAGAGGGTCTACAATGTAGAGAGCAGCCTTTACCACTGACTACAGGGGGTGTAATGATCTCCAATTAAGAGCGGCCTACCATCGACTACAGGGGTTTACGAAGGGGTCTACAATTATAGAGCGTCTGTACAGCTGAGTACAGGGGTAGGGTCTACAATGTAAAGACGCCTGTCCCACTCTACACAGGGGGTGTCTAGAATCTAACAATGTAGAG
>WNYA01001069.1:46495-65428 GCA_019512145.1 Engystomops pustulosus
CCACTGACTACAGGGGGTGTAGGGGGTCTACAATGTAGAGAGCAGCCTGTACCACTGACTACAGGGGGTGTAGAGGGTCTACAATGTAGAGAGCGGCCTGTACCACTGACTACAGGGGGTGTAGAAGGTCTACAATGTAGAGAGCGGCCTGTACCACTGACTACAGGGGGTGTAGGGGGTCTACAATGTAGAGAGCGGCCTGTACCACTGACTACAGGGGGTGTAGAGGGTCTACAATGTAGAGAGCGGCCTGTACCACTGACTACAGGGGGTGTAGAGGGTCTACAATGTAGAGAGCAGCCTGTACCACTGACTACAGGGGGTGTAGAGGGTCTACAATGTAGAGAGCGGCCTGTACCACTGACTACAGGGGGTGTAACCACTGAATACCGGGGGTGCAGAGGGGGGGTCATACAATGTAGAGAGCGGCCTGTACCACTGACTACAGGGCGGTGTAGAGGGTCTAAAGTGTATGAGAGCGGACGTACCACTGACTACAGGGTGTGTGTAGAGGGCTACAATTTAGAGAGCGCCGTACCACTGACTACGGGTGTTGTTGTTGTAGGGGGGTCTACCAATGTAGAAGAGCAGCCGTACACGGACTAAAGGGGTATAGGGGGGTTCTTACAATGTAGAGAGAGGACTGTACCAATGACACAGGGGGGGAGGGGGTCTTACAAAGTAGAGAGCGTGGCCTGTACCCTTGACTAAAGAGGGTGCAGGGGGTCTTACAATTGTAGAGAGCGGCCTGTATCACTGGACGACAAGGGGTGTAGGGGGGGTCTACAATTGTTAGGAGAGCGGGCCTGTACCACTGGACTAAAGGGGTTTGTGTGTAGAGGGTCTTACATGTATAGAGAGCGGCTGTACCCCTGACTACAGGGGGGGTTTGTATGTAGAGGGCTCTACAATTAGGAGAAGCGGCCGGTAACACTGACTACAGGCGGGGTGTGTAGGGGGGTCTACAATGTAGAGAGCAGCTGTACCACTGCTACAGGGGGTATAGGGGGGTCTACAATGTAGAGAGCGGACTTGTACCACTGACTACAGGTGTGTAGGGGGGTCTACAATGTGGAGAGCAGCCTGACCACTGATACGGGGGTCGGGGTATAGGGGGGTGGTCTACAATGTAGGAGAGCGGCTGTACCCCTGACTACAAGGGGTTGTTTTGTTGTAGGGGGGTCTACACGGCTAGAGGAGAGAGACTTGTACCAAGACTACAGGGGCTGTAGGGGGTCTACAAGTAGAGGAAGGGGGGGTTGGCCCCCCTGTACCAACTGACTACAGAAGGGGTGATGGCGGGGGGTTCTACAATGTAGAGAGCGGGGCCCTGTACCACAGACTACGTGTGGGTGTAGGATGTCTACAATGTATGAGACACGGCCTGTACCACTGAGTAAGGGAGTGTAGAGGGGGACTACAATGTATGGAGAAGCCGGACCTATGTACCACTGACTACAGGGGGTTTGATAGGGGGTCTATAACAATGTAGAGAGCAGCCGTACACCACTACTACAAGGGGGTGTAGAGTGATGTCTACACTGTTATGAGAGCGGACCCATGTACCAACTGACTTATAGGGGGTGATTTTGAAGAGGGTCTACAATTGTATTGCGAGCCGCCATTGTACCCACTGACTACAGGGGGTGTTAGGGGGTACTACCAATGTATGAGAGCGGGCCTGATATCACACTCGTGAACTGGAGGTTGTAATGAGTCTGACAATGTAGAGAGCGGGCCTGTCGCGGCTGACTGACAGGAGTGGTGCAGATGACAGGAGGGTCTACAATGTAGAGATTGCGGGCCGTATGGCACTGGATACAGGGGGTTTTTGTAGAGGTGTTGGTGATTGGTGTTTAGAGGGTCTTTATCAATGTAGAGAGCTGGCCTTACACTGTCTACAGGGGTTGGTAAATGAGGGTCTACAATGTAGAGAGCGGCCTGTCCACTGACTGTACAAGGGTGTGTAAGGGGGGTCTACAATTAGAGAGCAGCCGTACCCACTGACTACGGGGGTATAGGGGGAATACAAAGTAGAATGAGGAGCGGGACTGTACCACTAACTACAGGGGGTTTTGTAGGGGGTCTACAAAGTAGAGAGTGGCCTTGTACACTGACTACAGAGGGGTGCAGGGGTCTACAATGAGAGAGCGGCCCTGTACCACTGACTACAAGGGTTTTGTAGGGGGGGGTATCTACAATGTAGAGAGCGGCCTGTACCACTGACCAAAGGGGGTGTCGAGGGTCTACCAATGTAGGAGCGGCATGTACACTGACTACAGGGGGTTGGGAGAGGGCTACAATGTAGAGAGCGGCCTGCCTGTACCCACTGGGACGACAGGGTGTGTAGGGGGGTCTACAATGTAGAGAGCAGCCTGTACACTGACTAAGGGGGGTATAGGGGGGTCTACAATGTAGAGAGCGGACTCTACCACTGACGATCGGGTGTTGTTATAGGGGAGAGTTCTAAAATGTCAGATGAGAAGCTGTTTGCACCAATGACTTACGGGGGTTATAGGGGGTCTTACAATGTATGGAGCGGAACTGTACCACTGACTCACAGGGTTTCGGGAGAGTTCTACAAAGTAGAGGAGTTGGCCTGTACCGATCTCGAATACAGGGAGCGTGCGCACTGCAGTGGGGTCACCAAGTAGAGAGCGGCCTGTACCACTGACTAAGGGGTGTTTGTGTTGTAGGTGGGGTTCTACAAAGTAGAGAGAGGCTGTACCACGACTAAGGGGGGGTAGAGGGTTACAATGTAGAGAAGCGGGCCTGTACCCGACTACAGGGGGTTTCTGTAGAGGGTCTACAATGTAGAGAGCGGCCTGTACCACTGACTACAGGTGTGTAGGGGGGTCTACAATGTAGAGAGCAGCCTGTACACTTGACTACAGAAGGGGGCGGTTTTTTATAGAGGGTCTTCCATGTAGAGAGCGGACTGTACCAATGGACTAAGGGGTTGTAGGGGGTTTCTACAATGTTAGAGAGCGGACTGTCCACTGACACAAGGGAAGTAGGGGGGGGGTCTACAATGTATGAGCGCGGCCTGTATCACGGACTACCAGGGGGTTTAGGGGGTTCTAAATGTAGTGTAGAGAGTCTGTTACCATGGGAATACAGAGGGGCTGCATACGGGTGGTTACAATGTAGAGAGCGGCCTTGTCGCTACCACTGACTACAGGGGGTGTAGAGGGTACAATGTAGAGGCGGCCTGTGAGGAACACGACTACAGGGGGTGGTCAGGGGCGGTCTACAATTGTAGGAGAGCGCCTGTAACACTGACTACGAGGGGGTTACGGGGGAGGTTCTACAATGTTATGAGAGCGGCCAGTTACCACTGCGACGGGGTGTGTAAGAGGCGTCTAGCAATGTAGAGAGCCGGCCCTGTGTGGAGTCACACCACTGACTTAGGGGCGTGGTTGATGAAAGATAGAGCGTGCGTACGAGTATAATGTAGGAGAGCGGATGTACCAATGAATTACAGGGGGGTTTGTTGTAGGGGGTCTACATTGTGGAGAGAGCGGCCCTGTACCTATATGATAACCTAGGGGGTTGTTTTTGTAACTGAGTCTAACAATGTAGAGAGCGGCCCTTGTACGCACTGGGACTACAGGGGGTGTGTAGGGGGTCTACAATGTAAGAGAGTGAGCCTTGTACCATGGTGACATACAGGGGTTGTAGTAGGGTTTCTAAACTGGAGAGTGGAGAGCGGCCTGTACCAGCTGAATACAGGGGGTGTAGAAGTGTTCTAAAATGTAGAGAGAGAATGCGGGCCTGTACACTGACTAACAGGGAGGGTTGTTGGGGGGGGGTATCAATGTGAGAGCGGCCGGACCACTGACTACAGGCGGGGGTTTTNNNGTGTAGAGGGTCTACAATGTAGAGAGCGGCCTGTACCACTGACTACATCGTTACTAACAGTAATGATGGGATTTTCTTGTATGAGCAGAGTTTTCCTTTGCAGTGTTGCAGGATGATACAGATGGGGTCCGGGTGCCCCCCTTATATGTTGTACATTATTCAGCAGTATATAGACACCGGCCGGTCCCCATTGATCTCTGCGGTTTCGGAGGAGCCGGTGTATTTATCGGCCTTTCTCAAATGTTAAGTAGAAGAAAGGAGCTTTACTGTGTAATGACTCCATAGGAGGCCCTGGCTGCAGAGTAAAGGGATTCCTGCCCGGCGGGGCGCCCCTCTAGTGAATGGGATACATAAAGGCCACCACTTCATTCAGTCATTCTTAGAATTAACCCCATCACTGCTACAATTGATACTTGAATTATCAGCTCTGAGATTTCTTCCATGACCAGTGAGAAGGAGAGCGGGTGGAGTATGCAATCCTTAAAGGCATCTGTGCAGAAGACCAGTCACAGCTCCATAGGATAACTTTAATAGTCCAGGGTGATCACATAGTGTCTGCCTGCAGTCACCACTAGGGGGAGCTCAGCAGGTTGCTGTAGACTGATCACACACTGGACTCTGTGATAACATAGAGGGCACTAACCTCCTGAGATTCATCCCAAAAATAGATTAACTTGTCAGACAGTTGAACCACACACGACTGTCAATATTATTAGGTATTCTCCCTGAGCTGTGTATTATAACTTTGTGTAAGTTTTTAGTAGCAGCAGGACTGTGAAATGTGGATTCACATTCCAGGATTGTGTCGGGGTTATGTCCTCACACAGCTGAACTCTGTGCTTTCTACAGTCAGTACTAGGTATTGTCTTTGGAGAGATGTTCAATTCTTCCTTTGTGTAAGTTGTTAGTAGCAGCAGAACTGTTAAATATGGATTCAAATTCCATAATTGTGCTGGGGACATGTCCTCACATAGCTGAACTCTGTGCTTTCTACAGTCAGTAATAGGTATTGTCTTTAGAGATACGTGTAATCATTCCTTTGTGTAGGTTGTTAGTAGCAGCAGAACTGTTAAATATGGATTCATATTCCAGGATTGTAGCTACTCCAAGTGGAGATCTCTACTTTTAACTGTTATATAGTCCCTACTCTATTTTCTGAAAAAAGCTGTAGTAGATTTCTGGTGGATACTACAGCAGCCAATCAGAACAGAAGGAAAAGGGCTGGTGAACAGTACAGGGCAGAGAGCAGAGAGCACAGCAGTGTGAGGAAATGGGCCCAGTGCACATGGAGAAGCTGTACTATAGAGTCATCTCTATAAGTCATCTCTATAATAAGTCATCACTCTTCTAAGTCTATCACCCTCTCCACCCCCTCCCGCAGCACATCTCGCCACCGCTGTATATGAGGCGGATGACACTTGATGGAGCGCTGTTGCTTACAGCAGGTGCTGCGTCTTCCCTGCGGAGTCACCCTGCAGATGTGATGCATGTGAGGACAGCTGCTCGGATACCTGCTGCACATCAGTGATGGCTTCTGCAGGAGACAAAGAGGCAATTAAGAGACTCAGACAAATTACTGAGAGGGTCTCTGGGGGTCAGGTGGAGACCCTTCTTTATAAATGTGTATTCTTTATTGCTTCTCCTGGACAATATATGTTATTATCAGGGGTATTATTTGAACCCAATTTTTCATGTTATTTGGACACACAATATAAAAATGCTCCTACAAATTTATGTGACAATGGGCAGAGAAGAGTCAGATTTTTCCTGAGGTGAGTCAAGTTTAAAGGCTGCTGGGGGAGAGTCATTTTAGACACCTCTATCTTCATTTCTATAGCAGCTGGTAACATACTGCTGGTGTCATGTTAAAGGTAAGATATCCTCTGTAAGACAACATAGCACTGTGGTTCTGTGAGCTACAGAACTGGAAATACAGGCAGGTAAATACATAGTGGGAAATGTGAGCTACAGATAAAGATCAGATCCCCACCTATTTCTTTAACTTACTTTTTTTCCAGCTCTGTAGCTCACAGAACCACTAGCATGTGATTTGAAAGATGAGATTCTTATCTTTAAAATGACATTGACAGGGCGTTACTAGGTGCTACAGAACCAAAGAATGGATATCATGATTCTGGTATCAGGTTAAAGACAATAATCTAATTGTTCAAATCACATCATCTACAGAACCAGAGATACAGGCAACTAAACAAAAAGGCTTTGTAGGTTTACTTGCCGCTCACATTCCCAACTAAGATTGTACCTGTCGATATCTACCATCCTGGGGCTCACAGAACCGAAAACCTGATGAAAAATTCTCCTCTTTAATTAGATACTAGAACCATTATTCTAGCTACTATTAAACATAAGACAGGGGCATCTGAAGTGACCCTCTAAACTTGACTCATCTCAGGTAAAATATGACTCTTCTCTGCTCACTGTTACGTGACATTATAGGAGTTTTATTTCATAGATTTTTTAGAGGGAATTCTAGAAAGTACATTTTATTCCCTACACGACGGGGATGGTAGTAAGATCTTCTGACAGGTTCTCTTTACTTACTGTATCTTGGTATTATTTAGGCACTATATGGTGCTATTTATTGGGCTTATTGTGGAGGTATTTTTTAAGCACTGCATGGCACAGGCTGACCTTATTGTGTGTATTATTTCGGGATTAGATGGTGATATTATTGGGACACTATATGGAGGTATTAGCTGGTGACTGCATATATGGACATTCATTGCACACAATATCCAGGATTCCATGTACTGTATATACAGTATTTTACATCAATGTGGCTGGTATATATGTGGCATCAGTTAGGGCCGCGCCCATGTAATTTCAGGACTTGGCTGGTCCCATGTAACACCCTCCTCATCCCTATCTGTTACTCCCAGGCAGCCTGCAAGTAGCGGCTCCCCCTCCTCGGATCACTTTTAGCTGTGCTTGCAGCATGGAGCTGATATCATTATTACTGACATCTTCAGCCCAGCGCCAGATCCAGCTGTGAGAATAAGACGCTGTGACCACAGGACCCGCAGGCTGCCACAAGGTATCTGTGCTTCATAGGGGGGATCACTGCTCATAACCTACAGGGCAACCAGAGGACCCGCAGGCTGCCACAAGGTATCTGTGCTTCATAGGGGGGATCACTGCTCATAACCTAGGTATCTGTGCTTCATAGGGGGGATCACTGCTCATAACCTAGGGGGCAACCACAGGACCCGCAGGCTGCCACAAGGTATCTGTGCTTCATAGGGGTATGCACACTCTCTACCCCCTCCCGGAGCACATCTCGCACCGACTGTAGTATGGGCAGGGATTTATTGCAACTTGATGGAGGCTGTCTGTGGCTTACAGCAGGTGCTGCCGGTCTTCACAGGCGACGAAGTTCACCATGCAGACGTGTTCGCATCTTTGATGCGGGTTTCTTATTTTGTCGAGGACAGCTGCTCGGAACCTGCTGCACATCAGATAGTGATGGCCTTCTGCAGGAGACAGATAGAGGCAATTAGAGACCAGGTCAAATTATCTGAGAGGTCTCGGGTGGGATGCGTGGAGACCCTTCTGTATAAATGTGTTATTCTTTATTGCTTCTCCTGGACAATATATGTTTATTTCCGGAGTATATTGCACCCAAATTTTCATGTTATTGCACAACAATTAGTAAAAAAATGCTCCTGACAAATTTATGTGACAATGGGCAGAGAAGAGTCAGATTTTTCCTGAGGTGAGTCAAGTTTAAGATGCTGGGGGGAGAGTCATTTGAGAACCTCTATCTTCATTTATTATAGAGCTGGTAACATACTGCTGGTGTCATGTTAAAGGTTTAAGTACCTCTGCTAAAACAACAGAGCACTTGACTGTGTTCTGTGAGTACAGAAACTGGGAAAGTACAGGCAGGTCGGGTAAATACATAGTGGGAAATGTGAGCTACAGAGGTAAAGATCAGATCCCACCTATTTCTTTAACTTACTTTTTTACTTCCAGACTCTGTAGCTCACATGAAACCACTAGCAATGTGATTTGAAAGATGAATTGAATGATGTCGCATTCTTATCTTTAAAATGAACATTCGAAAGTGGCGGTTACTAGGTGCATACAGAACCAAAGAATGATATCATGATTCTGGTATCAGGTTAATTTAGTACGACGTTAAAGACCCCAATAAGAATGTTCAAATCTACATCATCTACACGCAGAAACCAGACGATACAGGCCAAGACTAAACAAAAAGGCTTTGTTAGGTTTACTGCCCGCTTCACCATTCCAACTTTAATGATTGTACCTGTCGAATATCTACCCATCCGGGGCTCACAGAACCGAAAACTGTGATGACAAAAATTATCATCTTTAATTAGATACTAGAAACCATATTCTAGCTACTCTGCTATAACAAAAGGCACATGAGAGGCATCTGAAGTGACCGCGTCTAAAACTTGACTCATCCAGGTAAATATGACTATCTCCAATGCTCACTGTTACGTGACATTTATGGGAGTTTTATTTAATAGAGTTTTTTAGAGGGGAATTCTTAAAATAGTACATTTTATGCTCAATCCACCGACGTTGGGGGAGGTGGTAGCTAGTAAGATCTTCGACAGGTTCTCTTATACTTACCTGATTGGATTAATTTAGGCAATATATGGTGCATATGTTATTTGGTGCTTATTGTGGATGGTATTTTTTAAGACTGCCATTTGGCACAGGCCTTGTTCTCTGACCTTATGGTTGCTTATTTCAGGCGGACATTAGATGGTGATATTATTGGGCACACTATATGAGAGGTATTGGTTATTAGCTGGTGACTGCATCTATGGACCTTTCATGCACACATATCCACAGGATTCCATTGTACGTATATTACAAAGTATTTTACCGCACAATGTTGGCGGGTATATATGTGGCCATTCAGTTAGGGCCGCGCCCATGTAATTTCGACTTGGATTCGTGTCCCATGTAACACCCTCCTCATCCATATGCTGGTATGACCAGGCAGCTGCAAGCTAGCGGCTCAACCCCTCCTCGGATATCACTTTACTGTGATCTGTGTGCATGGAGTGCAGATGATATCATTAATTACTGAATCTTCAGCCCGCGCAGATCCAGCTGTGAGTAGCGCGGGTGGGGGACCACCAGGACCAGCAGTCGGGCGAGGAGCCACAAGGTATCTGTGCTTCATAGGGGAGGATCACATGCTCATCAACAGCACAGGGTACAATCCATGAGGACCACGCAGGCCTTGACCACAACTGGGGTATCTTAGTGCTTCATAGTCGTGTGCGGATGACCACTGCTTAATAAACCTAGCAGGGCAAGCCACTTCAGAGCGACCCGCAGGCTGCCCAAGCCGTGCTATGGTATCGTGCCCTTCATGAGGGGTGGAATCACTGCCCTCATAAACATAGGGAGGCAACCACCCCTAGAGACCCGGCAGGCAGCCACACAGCAGCTATCGTGCTTCATAGGGGGGATCACTGCTCATAACCTAGGGGGCACTGCATGCACCCTCTGTGAGTACAATATGGCACCATGGACAATGTATGGCACTAAGAGGGCACGAATAATAAGCCATCAGCAGTTGTGATCGTGCAGACTGCCTTTGTGTATGGTGTTAGTAGCAGCAGGACTGTGATATATAGATTTATTTTCCTGGATTGTACAGGGAGGGTATCCTCACACTGCTGCGCTCTGTGCTCTTTGCTGCTAGTGGTAGTTATGGTCCCTGGAGAGATGTGTAATCACATCTTTGTGTATGTTGCTAGTGACAGCAGGACTGTAGTATATGGATTTATAGTCCTGGATTGTACTGGGAGGGTGCCCTCACACTGCTGTGCTCTCTGCAGCCACTGTCAGGTAATATCCCTGGAGAGATGTGTGAGTATAGCCTCATATGTTCAGTTGGTGACTAGAGCTGCTCGCACCGTCGGTCATCTGAGAAAAAGGCTGCAGTTTAAATACCCAGGCACTACACTGTGTATTCCGTACTGTGTGATTTGCCTCACTGCGAGAACTAAGCACGAAGTCGCATTGTGCAAGTACGGACAGGCATGTGCGCAGGTGAATGCGTCTTGTGATCAGGCTGCCTTCCACTTCCTTTAAATATAATTGCACTACGGTTGGCTACACTGCTCCGGCAATACTAACACTGTGCTGCAGATGAGCCAGATCACGCAGATGTTAGGACTAAACTTCCCAGTTGCACTTGTGCGAATCTGACACTCCTGGAATATAATCTAAATCCATGACTATCACAGCCCTGCTGCTACTAAGCATACACAGAGGGCTGATCCACATCTCTTTGTCCAGATATATTTACCTAACAGTGTCCTGACGAAGAGCATAATAGCACATATCCGTGTGATGTGTCCCCCCTCATTAGATATGTCTACAGTAATATAAATCCCTATCGGGTCCAGTCCTGCTGCACTAACAAGCAATACAGAAAGATGATGAAATACACCTACACTCTGCATTGACAATACCTGAATCCACTGGTCTACCGAGAGGTCCCAAGCACATCAGTGTGAGGACACAGACCGCCTCAGTACACAATCCAGTATCTATAACTCCATGATATCACGAGTCCTAGCTGCTACTAAACACACTACAAGAAGTTAACTTGCTCTTACACCTATCGCAGGGACACTACCTAAACACTTGGCTACAGAGAGGCACAAAGCACACAGTGAGAGTACACAGCCCTCAGATGTCACATTGCACGATAAGCACAATGTCCAGAATTATATCCAACATACGTGCTTCTCACAACATAACAGGGTATGATTAGCACATTCTCTCCAGGGCTATAGATTATCCTACAGTGGCTGCATTAGAGCACAGCTAGTGGTGATGGCAACCCTCCCAGCTACAAGTCACAGGACTGATAAATCCAGCTGATACTGACTAACAGTCCATCCTGCTGCATAGCAAAACATCACAAGAGTGTATGTACACATCTCTCCCAGGGAGCCATAACTACCACTTGAGCATAACAGCACAGAGCAAAGTGAGCGTAGCAGTGTGAGGACTACCCTCCCTGAAATCCAGGAAGATAATCTATGTATATCCAGTCCTGCTGCTCCAACATCGCAAGCATTGCACAGCACTAACGTAGGCTAGATTAACTTATTATTCGGCCTCTTAGTGCATACATTGCCAGTGGTGCCTATATTGTACTCGACAGAGGGTGCATTAGTATGCCCCCTTAGGTTTATGAGCAGTGATCCCCCCCCGCTATGAAGCACGATAGCTGCTGTGTGGCTGCCTGCCGGGTCTCTAGGGGTGGTTGCCTCCCTATGTTTATGAGGGCAGTGATTCCACCCCTCATGAAGGGCACGATACCATAGCACGGCTTGGGCAGCCTGCGGGTCGCTCTGAAGTGGCTTGCCCTGCTAGGTTTATTAAGCAGTGGTCATCCGCACACGACTATGAAGCACTAAGATACCCCAGTTGTGGTCAAGGCCTGCGTGGTCCTCATGGATTGTACCCTGTGCTGTTGATGAGCATGTGATCCTACCACAGGACCCGCAGGCTGCCACAAGGTATCTGTGCTTCATAGGGGGGATCACTGCTCATAACCTAGCTGTGCTCTCTGCAGCCACTGTCAGGTAATATCCCTGGAGAGATGTGTAATCATACCTCTGTGTATGTTGTTAGAAGCAGTATGTTGGATTTATAATTCTGGATTGTAGCCTATCCAAGTGCACTGAGGGTGTGTCCTCTCACTGCTGTGCTTTGTGCTCTCTGTAGCCAGTGTTAGGTATTGTCCCTGCAGATAGGTGTAAGCATACCTTTTTGTATGTTGTTAGTAGCAGCAGGACTGTGATATATGGATTTATAATTCTGGATTGTGCACTGAGGGTGTGTCCTCACACTGCTGTGCTTTGTGCTCTCTGTAGCCAGTGTTAGGTATTGTCCCTGCAGATAGGTGTAATCATACCTTTTTGTATGTTGTTAGTAGCAGCAGGACTGTGATATATGGCATACCTTTTTGTATGTTGTTAGTAGCAGCAGGACTGTGATATATGGATTTATAATTCTGGATTGTGCACTGAGGGTGTGTCCTCACACTGCTGTGCTTTGTGCTCTCTGTAGCCAGTGTTAGGTATTGTCCCTGCAGATAGGTGTAATCATACCTTTTTGTATGTTGTTAGTAGCAGCAGGACTGTGATATATGGCATCTTCTCATATTGATCCTGGAAAGTGATACTGATACAGAGGTCACCCGAGGCCAAGGAAGGTCGTACAGGAGGCATCAGATTCAGGATGAATGCTACAGACAGTGCTGGTGCGGCACTATGGATGCCACTGTTATGGGGGCACTGTCTGGCTGGTATAGGAGCCCCATGGTTGTTATGGGGGCACTGTCTGGCTGGTATAGGAGCCCCATGGTTGTTATGGGGGCACTGTCAGGCTTATATAGGAGCCCCATGGTTGTTATGGGGGCACTGTCTGGCTGTCTACAGTAATGGGGGAACTATGTCATTGCAATTGGGGCACTATGGATGTCATTTTATGGGAGTTATCTGGGTTATCTGGGAGTTATCGGGGCTCTATAGATGACTATTATGGGGGCACTATAGATTACTATCATGAGGGCGCTGTAGATGACTTTAATATGGGGGCACTATAGATGACTTTATTATAGGGGCACTATAGATGACTGTTATGGAGACACTATAGATGACTATTATGGGGGCACTATAGATGACTATTATGGGGCATACCTTTTTGTATGTTGTTAGTAGCAGCAGGACTGTGATATATGGATTTATATTACTGGATTGTAATGAGGGTTGGCCTCACACTGCTGTGCTATGTGCTCTTTGCAGCCACTGTTAGGTAATATATCTGTAGAGATGTGTGATCAGACCTCTGTGTATGTTAGAAGCAGCAGGGCTGTGATGTATGGATTTAGATTTATATTCCAGGATTGTAGCTTCTCCAAGTGCACTGGGACGTGTC
The DNA here is from genome assembly GCA_019512145.1 of Engystomops pustulosus. Taxonomy (NCBI): domain Eukaryota; kingdom Metazoa; phylum Chordata; class Amphibia; order Anura; family Leptodactylidae; genus Engystomops; species Engystomops pustulosus. The sequence goes on from WNYA01001069.1 coordinate 59,327, forward strand.
CTCACACTGCTGTGCTCTGTGCTCTCTGCAGCCAGTGTTAGGTATTGTCTATGGAGAGATGTGTAGCCATACCTTATGAATTTATATTCCAGGATTTAAGCTTCTCCAAGTATACTGGCCATGTGTCCTCACACTGCTGTGTTCTTAGTTCTCTGCACTGAGCAAATCCACAGCACTGCATACACAGTGAGTGCTGTATTTAACTTGCAGCTTTTTCTCAGAGCAGAGGGGAGCAGCTCTTAGTCCTGAACATTGAGCTTCTCTACAGGTACACCTTAGCAGCTGGTGACTGCTGTAGTGTTCCAACAGAAGCCTGCTAAAGCTCTTAGAGCAGAGGGGAGGGGCTCAGAGGTGTTCAATGCAGAGAGTACAGAGCACAGCAGTGTGAGGATGTACCTGAGTACAAACCTGGAATATACATCCATATATAACAATCCTGCTGCTACTAAGGTCTGTTTACATGTCTCTCCATGGACAATACCTAACACTGGTATAAAGAGCACAGCAGTGTGAGGACAACCCCCCTCCCCCCCCAAACTATTTTAAAATATAAATCCATATATCAGACTTCTGCTGCTTCTAACAACATACACAAAGGTCTGATTACACATCTCTCCAGGGAGAATACCTAACGCTGTCTGTGGAGAGCACAGAGCACAGCAGTGTGAGGAGAAGCTGTGTATATGAATACAGGTGCTGCCTGGTTCTCTCTGGGCGCTGCCAGGTGCCACATGGTGGTCACAGACTCCTGTGAAGGATACAAAGTATCAGTATTGTATGGATAATGACTAATAACCAGATAGGGGGTTGCCCTCGTTTCGGGCCGTTCTCAGGATCCACATACAAAGGGCTGTCACTAATATCCGAGACACCTGGCACCTCTCACGCCATTGTGCATTCACACCGGGCGATGCCAATCTCGGAGGGTATAAGACGACCTCGCTCTCACTTCCTGCCAGGAGCCACTAAATTATTAACGGATAATTCCTGAATACAAAGGTCATTGTTCAGGATCGCGCCCGGGGTCACGGCGATGTTATTAGGTGTCATATAATCTCCTGCGATTGCTCATCCGCTCGGTCGCCCAGGCGGGAGGAACTCCGCAGAAAAAGCAACTTTCTGCTGTGATTAAAGATCTCAGACCTTGGATCTCATCTTCTCATATTGATCCTGGAAAGTGATACTGATACAGAGGTCACGCGAGGCCAAGGAAGGTCATACAGGAGGCATCAGATTCAGGATGTATGCTACAGACAGTGCTGGTGCGGCACTATGGATGCCACTGTTATGGGGGCACTGTCTGGCTGGTATAGGAGCCCCATGGTTGTTATGGGGGCACTGTGGACAATAAAGCTATCACAGTAATGGGGGCACTATGTCATTGCAATTGGGGCACTATGGATGTCATTTTATGGGATTTATCTTGCAGTTATGGGGGGTCTTTTTATGACTATTATGGGGGCACTATAAATTACTATCATGCGGGCGCTATAGATGACTTATGAGGGCGCAATAGATGAATTTTATGGGGGCACTATACATGATTTTATTATGGGGGCACTATAGATGACTCTGTTATGGAGACACTATAGAAGACTATTATGGGGACACTATCGAAGACTATTGTGGGGCACTATAGATATAGATTACTCTGTTATCAGGACACTATAGATGACTATTATAGGAGCACTATAGATGACTCTATTATGGTGGTACTATAGGTGACTATTATGGGGGGGCACTATAGATGACTATTATAGGGGCACTATAGATGACTTTATTATTGGGACACTATATGTGATTCTATTATGGGGGCACTATAGGTGACTTTATGATGGGGCACTATAGATGACTATTATGGCAGAACTATAGATGACTATTATGGGGACACTATATGAGATTCTATTATGGGGGCACTATAGATGACTATTATAGGGGCACTATAGATGACTATTATGGGGGCACTATACATGACTATTATGGGGGCACTATAGATGACTCTTAAAGGGGCACTATAGATGATTATTATGGGGGCACTATACATGACTATTATAGGGCACTGTAGATGACTATTATGGGGCACTATAAATGACACTATTTTTGGGCAATGTAAGTGACTCTCTTTGTATCAGACTATCAGTGCTAGTGGTGAGATGGATTATTATAGGGGATGATTGTAGGATTTGTTACTGGGGCTGGTGAGATGCTCTGCAGGACCTCTGCTGCTCTGTGTCTATTTCCAGTCGTGCATTGTCTCTTCTTCCTTCCCGGTCCCTCCCGGCACTTATCCGGCCGGCTGATAGCATGATACCTTAATAGACGCTGTTGTTTGTGGTTATAACAGGAGGAGCGCAGCCAAAATCCTAATGATTAAACCAGGTAATCCATAGTTAAGACCAGAGCAGCCTGAGGCAGATGATCGCTCTCGCCGCGCCTCTGCCGTCCTATTTATAGCGCGCTCTCCGCCAGCAGCGTTACATTGTGTCAGGCCTCTGCATCTGGGTTAATGCTTCTGGCCATGCATTAAAAAAACAGAGAAGGAATAAGCCAGGAATCGGATATTATGTATCAGGAGACGCCGGGGGGAACCTGCCTAATATTCATTATATGAAAGGGGTAAAGCATCTGAAATATTCATGGCAGATTCACAGAATATCATCAACCGGGGTCTCCAAATGCTGAGACTCATTCTAATATCTTCTACCGGAGATATTCCAGTTCCAAATATTCCAGTTCCAATATTCCGCAACCCCACAGGTCTGGCCGGGTGTAGAACTGCGCTATAGCTCATGGTGCAGGCTGTAGGTGGTGTAAGGCGGGAATGTAAGGCCTGGAATTGTGCCAGAGTCGTAACTACAAAAGACTGGGGCCCAATAGGAGACTTCTGAATGGGGCCCCCAGAGGTCGCACTAACATTTTTCCAGAAGGGTAATAATACTCCTCTCACCATTTTTGAGGAGTATTTTTAGCCGAGGAAGAGTATGGAATTTTCAGTTAATACAAATATATAACTCCAAGTTGTATAAATTGTTAATAGCCAGTCCCAAACCCCCTACCTCCCCACACTGAGCAGGCTGGGGCTGCCGCCTCTGAATTTATTTCATTTATTTTTGGGGGGTTGAGGGCATAACACTTTTTTTTACACGGTTTATTTTTTCCTAGATATTCCTTCCCAAAAACATAAGCCTTCTGACCAATGCACTTGCGTTCACTAACTAGCAAGATGTGTTTGCCGGCGATAAAGTTGTTACTTACTGAGCACAAGTGTTTTGGTTCAGGGAGGATTTTTTTCAATACAATGTGAAAACATTGGGGTCTTTGGGGTATTTATTTATTTTATCTCTTACTTGAAATGCCTGGATCATTGTACAAGCACTGCCATCTCCTGTGTCGTCCTCCTCATAGATTGTAAGCTCTTGTGACCATTGAACAAGCAGTGTCATCTCCTGTGTCCCCCTCCTCATAGATTGTAAGCTCTTGTGACCATTGTACAAGCACTGTCACCTCCTGTGTCTCCTCCTCATAGATTTTAAGCTCTTGTGACCATTGTACAAGCACTGTCACCTCCTGTGTCTCCTCCTCATAGATTGTAAGCTCCTGTGACCATTGTACAAGCACTGTCACCTCCTGTGTCTCCTCCTCATAGATTGTAAGCTCCTGTGACCATTGTACATGCACTGTCACCTCCTGTGTCTCCTCCTCATAGATTGTAAGCTCCTGTGAGCATTGTACAAGCACTGTCACCTCCTGTGCCCCCCTCCTCATAGATTGTAAGCTCTTGTGACCATTGTACAAGCACTGTCACCTCCTGTGCCCTCCTCCTCATAGATTGTAAGCTCTTGTGACCATTGTACATGCACTGTCATCTCCTGTGCCCACCCTCCTCATAGATTGTAAGCTCCTGTGACCATTGTACAAGCACTGTCATCTCCTGTGCCCACCCTCCTCATAGATTGTAAGCTCCTGTGACCATTGTACAAGCAGTGTCATCTCCTGTGCCCCCCTCCTCATAGATTGTAAGCTCTTGTGGCCATTGTACAAGCACTGTCATCGTCCTGCGCCCACCCTCCTCATAGATTGTAAGCTCCTGTGACCATTGTACAAGCACTGTCATCTCCTGTGCCCACCCTCCTCATAGATTGTAAGCTCCTGTGACCATTGTACAAGCACTGTCATCTCCTGTGCCCACCCTCCTCATAGATTGTAAGCTCCTGTGACCATTGTACAAGTGCTGCCATCTCCTGTGCCCACCCTCCTCATAGATTGTAAGCTCCTGTGACCATTGTACAAGTGCTGCCATCTCCTGTGTCCCCTCCTTCTCATAGATTGTAAGCTCTTGTGACCATTGTACAAGCACTGTCATCTCCTGTGCCCACCCTCATCATAGATTGTAAGCTCTTGTGACCATTGGACAAGCACTTTCACCTCCTGTGTCCCCTCCTCCTCAGATTGTAAGCTCTTGTGACCATTGTAAAAGCACTGTCATCATCCTGGTTGCCCCTCCGCAGAGAGTGGAAGCGCTGGGGACCCATGGTAAAAAAAGCACTTCCAGCTGCCTGTTCCTCCTCATAGATTGTAAGCTCTTGTGACCATTGGACACGCACTGTCACCTCCTGTGTCCCCTCCTCGTTCTCATAGATTGTAAGCTCTTGTGACCATTGGACAAGCACTTTCACCTCCTGCCCCCCCACACCTCAGATAGGAAGCTCTTGTGACCATTGTAAGATGGCGTCCCATGCAGTCCACCCATGCATAGAATTTTCAATCATAACTATTTTGTACTTTATTGAATACATGTTATGTCAGGCTCAGGTAACCACTATTTATCAATTGAACTCCCTGGGAATAGGTCAGCCACACAAACCTGTGAGAACACCACAGCAGACACAGGACCCCCACCACAGCTTCTCCACTCTCCTTCTTTCGCAGACTTTGCCAAGTCTGCTAGTGCGCATGTGCAGCTGTATATATTGGAACTAGAGAGACGGGTCAGGAGGGGAGGAGGAGCTGAGACTCCTGTAAAGGTCACATGTCCTGTCCTCCTGCTTGTGCTTGCCCCGCCCCTTTTTAGTGTAATGTGATTCCCCTGCTGCTCCCTATATGAGATATGACAGGGACACAGAGCAGCTTGGAGGAGACAGTGACTGCTCCGTGCTAAGGGGGCGTGGCCTGAGCTCCTCTTCTGCCGGCAGAAGCAGAGACCTCTCTGCAGTGTAGTGGGTCCATGTGCACGTGACTGCTCTGTGCGCTCCGCTGTCCGCTCTGCTCCTTACAAACTAGCAGGCGGCAGCTGCACATCGTTACTGCGGAGAGCCAGCGCTTTTACAAGAAAATCACCAAGCGTATTTATACGCTTGGTGTTTTTTTTGAAGAGTAAATCAGCCTCTGCATGCGTCATAGACGCTTGTAGAGGCGTTATTGCGATCTCTGGGGGCCCCCTTTAAAGGAGTTGGCTATTCTTTTACATAAATTGCCCTTCTGGATAATCCCTAAATATTCATCAAGTGATTCAGCACTACTTCTGTACTGTGTGCAGACCCTCCAAGCTTCTTTGTTTACATCTCTGAGCTCTGCTGAATGGGAGGAGATGTAGCAGTGGATTATGACTCACCTTGCTCCCTCCTCCTCCTCCCTTCTTTCTGTCTCTGTCAGTGAGGACAGACTATGAGAGGAGAGACACAGTGGGTGACACCATAACGAAGTCCTGGAGCAATGATAGAGAGAATATGTATGCAGAGGGCAGCATGGTGAGAGCAGAGAAAGGCTGAAGCTATCAAAGGAGGCAAAGACACTCTGTACCTTAATGTGTACCATGGGCCCTGGGCTGTACAAATATTATTCTGGGATTACACTGCTTAGACATGTATTTAATAAGTGTGTGCTCTGGGATTGTGGCGCACGTGATCCTTTTGGCGGCGCAGGGGCGCCGACTTTCCTGCGACACAGTTTAGGAGCGTGGCCGTCGGACGATCCGACTGATTCGGACTGAGCGCGGGACAAGAATATAACTACTATAATCCTGCCCCCTATGTACAAGAATATAACTACTATAATACTGCCCCCTATGTACAAGAATATAACTACTATAATACTGCCCCCTAT
>WNYA01001069.1:65535-91549 GCA_019512145.1 Engystomops pustulosus
CTCTCGTGCTCCTCTCCTCTCAAGGGCCGCTTGCCTGGTCAGCCCCACCCTATGTCCAAGAATATAACTACTGATAAACTCCCCCCTATTACAAGAATATAACTGACTATTACTGCCGCCCACGACAGATTAAACTATAAACACTCAATACTGCCCCCTATGTCCAGGAATATAACTACTTAGAATAGCGAACCCTAATGTCAGAGATAATAACTCTATAATACTGCCCCCTATGTACAAGAATATAATACTATACTCTGCCCCCTATGTCAAGAACAAACTACTATAATCCTGCCCCCTCGTACAAGAATATAACTACTATAATCCTGCCCTCATGTACAAGAATATAACTACTATAATACTGCCGCCCCTACTGAGACAGAATAATAACTACTATAATCTAACTGCCCCTATGTACAAGATATAGACTGCTATAAATACTGCCCCCCTACGTACAGAATATAACTACTATATACTGCCCGCCCCTATGTACCAAGATATAACTGACTATAATGCTGCGTCCCCTATGTACAGGATACGCTAGACTACTGCTATACAAATAACTAACGCCCCCTATGGTACAAATATAACTACTATCATACTGCCCCCTATGTACAAGAATATAACTACTATAATACTGCCCTTATGTACAAGAATATAACTACTATAATACTGCCCTTATGTACAAGAATATAACTACTATAATACTGCCCCCTATGTACAGAATTATAACTACTATAATACTCCCCCCTAGTACAAGAAATAACTACTATAATACTGCCCCTATGTACAAGAATATAACTACTATAATACTGCCCCCTATGTACAAGAATATAACTACTATAATACTGCCCCTATGTACAAGAATATAGCTACTATAATACTTCCCTATTAGCACAGCCATTACATGCCACGTCCATGTGCGGTATTCCTGTAGTCGCGGCGCTGGTTGGCGGTATGTAGGTCATGATGCTCGTTGTCTCCCACCACTTACTATTTCTATAATGTCTTGTTATGAAGCGTCTCGTTGTGCTGGGGGCTGTATGATGCTCCAGGCCTGTTCGTTATAGGGAGACTGATGTATAGGATTGGACTGTGTGGTAGGCGGAGGGCAGTATGGAGGCGATGGAAGATGACATTGTGCGGTATAAAGTGAAATGCTATAAATAAATATGCTGATAAGTTATTCTACGTCAATCACGGAGGCGTCATATGGACTTGCAATAATTTTTCAAAATTTCAAAATATAATCTCACTATCCATAATATTTCACATGTATAACTATGCTTTGTTTTCTCTAGTTACAACCAAAGCTGCGATCGAAAGTCTGCAGTCACAATCAAAGCGGTATGTTCCTACAATGAGATTGCAGTTTGGCCCCATCCCTATATGAGTGACTAGCTGGGCTCTGTAGGGGATCATAGGGCAGATTTTAGACTGAGGACAGTTGGCTCTCTGCTGCCCCCTATGGGCGGTAATATGGAACTGATGCTCTGTTATCTCTGGTCATGCTCATACTTTTACCAGTCTGATGGAGATGGAACGTGTTGTAGAAGATGAGGTTTTGTTGGGGTCAGGGATGATCTCTCCTCGTCCGTACGGGATGACATAAGCCAGAACAATGGCGCGCGCCCGGGCTAATGGGATTACTGTGCGGCCAGATGCTCCGCTAAATGAAATGAAAGAGCACTTCATTTCACTCATTCTGCCTCTGTGGCGGGAAGAGATACGTCCATTCCTCTGCAGTAAATCTCTCGCGCTTAAAAGCTTCACGGACGCCAGCGAGGACCGGAATAACCAGCCACCAGCTGATGTCTTGTCCTTAGCCGAGACCTCTGCCTTGAAGCCTGTCCTAAAACACAGTAGTTAAATCTCTGATACATTGCTCCAAACCCCCTGCAAAGTCATGGAATTAAATGATACAAATGTTGCTACCTTGTAATCACCACTAGGGGGAGCTCACAAGCTTAAGTTATACAAGTGTAGAAATCTATTGTGTGCCCAGCACATCACCAAGATATAAACCAGCTCGTGCACCTGTGTGACTACACAAATCAAGGATATAACGACCCTGCATCGACTTGTGAACTCCACACAATCAGTGGTATAACGGAGCCGTGCCACCACTGTTTGACATCACACAATCAGGTACCGAGCCGTGGCACTTGTGGGTGACATCACATGACCAGGGAGAGAATGAAACGATCCGTGCAACCTGGTGGACAATCACACAATCAGGGATAAACGATCCGTGCACCTGTACGACATCTCACACAACCCTGGTTATACAAGAGGCCGTGCACCGTATGACATTCACACATCGGGATATAAGAGCCGGCAACCTGTTAAGGAAATCACACAACCTGGGTCTACAGCCTTGCACCTGTTTACATCAACACAACCTGGGATATACAAGCCGTGCACCGTGTTTGACAATCATACAAAGGGTTAGCAAGAGCCGTGCACCTGTGTGACCATCATACAATCAGGATAAACAGTGGTGCACCTGTTTGAACATCATAGACAATCAGGGATAATAAACGAGCCGTTGCACCTGGTGACATCACACAATCCGAGGGATATAACGACCGTGCCCTGTGTGGACATCACCAAGATCAGGATATAAATAAATAACGAGCCGTGCACTTGTGTGACAGCACATGACCGAGGGTATGAACAAGCTGTCACCTGTTTGACATCATAACAATTCAGATATAACAAGCCTTGCACCTGTGTGACAATCTCACACAATCAGGGGATATAACGAGACGCCGTGCACCTGTTGACATCACCAATCAGGGATATAACGAGCCGTGCATCTTGTGTGACAAAATCACATGGACCGAGGGATATACATTCCGTGCCCTGTGTGACTACACATCAGCAGGGATTAACGAGCCCTGCAAGCCCTGTGTGACGTCACCATCAGGATAATAAAACCGCCCCTGTGTGACATCACCAATCAGGGATTACAACGAGCAGTGCCACCATGTGTGACATCACACAATCATTGGTTAACGAAGCCTGTGCACCGTTGATGACATCACATGAGCAGGTTAGCGTTCTGTCCAGTGGAAGTAAACATAGGAAGCTTTCTAGTAGATATGACAGCACCCAGAGCAGAAGATCTAGAAAGAAGTGAGTGAATTTACAGAAAGTATATGGAAAAAAGTATAATTTTTCATCATGCAAACACAACATTATTTCCCGACCCCTTTAATAAGAACACAAAATATCCTCTCTACACTGCTGAACTGAGAGTATATCTTTAGCTTCTTTATATCTACTATCTATCTAATCTTATCTATCTATCATATATATCTAACTATATCGGACGCGGCGATATCGTATCTATCTACGCAGATCGATCTAGCTCAACAGCTGCATATTCATACGAGCATCGATAAAGTACTAATCGATCTAATCGATCTCTCTATTCGTCTTCTACGAATCTATCATCAATCTATCTATCTTCATCTATCTATCTATCTATCTTCGTATCTATCTATCTATCTTTATCTATCTCTTTCTATCTCCCCAGTAGGTAACACTGTCAGTTCTCTGAAGTAAAATAAACAGACAAGGTGGATTTATTCCATCTGCCACGATTCAGTTCAGTAACTGGAATACGTTCTTAAGCTTTCCGGTTCCAGTTTGTGAACTGAACGCTGTACATTGAATAAATCCATCCTGAAGACAGATGTGAGGTAGATGTTATTTCTGGAGACTACATGCGAAACATGGGGTCATTAACCTAAGGATTGTGGGCTTGGCTTGTGGCGCACTCGGCACACGGCATGCGCGATGACTCGCGAAGCGGAAATCGGGGGCTGGTCCTACGCGACCCTACTATTCCCGGAAAACCTTGCATTTAAAAAAAATTGTGTCAACGAACGAAAATTTCACTCACTTTCATCCTCCTGGTAGGAGGGGGGGGCCGGTGTATTTGGCGAGGCGGTGTCCAGCGGACTTCCTCAGAAGCACGCACCACCTGGTGTACGTCGGAGGAACTGCTTTTGTGAGTCCTCACCGGCGGACCCGAATCCAGCGCAGATAACGCACCGCTGATCTCGAAACGGGACCGGTTATTAACATCTGACCCATCTATCTATCTATCTATTCAGATCTATCATCTATTTTATCTCATCTATCTATCTATCTATCTATCTATATATCTATCTTCTAGCATCTATGCTCTAGCTATCTATCATCTACCTCATATATATCATCTATCGATCCTCCTATCTATCTATCTTTATCTATCATCTTCTATCCATATCTAATTATCTGTCTCTCCTCATATCTCATATCTTTCTTTCTATCTACCGTATCTAAAAAATCCAAATAAATGAGCAGAACACCAGTAATTCAAGCTGAAAAAATTACTGGGTGAACTTTATTCTATAGCGAAAGCAACGTTTCGACTCCAAACAGTGAGTTTTTCTCAAGCTCATCTATGTATCACGGTGCGGACTGGCCGTGTAACCCATCAGGACAAATCCCGGTGGGATGACTGATCTTAGGCTGGTCGGGGGTCTCGGGGGGCGCCCTGCACATACATAATCAAAGAATTGTACCTGCGCCCTATAGCATTTAAAGCCCCGGTCACAATTCTTCAAAGAAAGAAGATTGTTGAGCAACACAAAGACGCCGCCGATCAAATGTATAAGATGAACAAGGATATACTAGCCGCACCGTTGACATCCATGACCCAGGATATTAAAGCTTTTTTGTGCACCTGTAATGACAATCACATGACCAGGGATATTACAAGCTGGTGACCTGTATGCCATCACATGACCATGAATGAACTAGCCATGCTCCTGTATGAAACATCACTGACATGATATTTACAGCTGTGCACCTGTATGACATCACAGACCAGGGATATGACAACTTGCACCTTTGACATCACATGACCCGGGATTTACAAGCTGTGCACCTGTATGACATCACATGACCATGGATATTCAAGCTGTGCACCTTATGACCTCACAGTACCACCAGGAATCGTACAAGCGTGCACTCTTTATGACCACATGGACCAGTATATTACAGCTGGTGCACCTGTATGACATCCATGACCATATTACTAGCCATTGCACTTAATACATCACATGCCGCCCAGGAATATTACAACGGTGCATGTAATGACATTACATGACCATATATACTAAGCCATGCACTCTGTTGACATCAATGACAAGGAATATTACAAGCTTGCACTGTATGACATACCCTGAACAGGAGATAACTACATGCACCTATGAATCACATTACCAGGATCTATCTCCAAGCTGTGCACCTGTTGACATCACATGAACCAGGAATATGTACAATCTGTGCCCTTTACATCACTACCAGGAATTACAAGCTGGGGGCATCCTTATGACATCCCATGACCAGTATATAACTAGCCATCCCTTACGACTCACTGACAGAATATTACAAGCGTGTGCCCCTGTATGACATTACATGCCAGGATATACCTAGCCATCACTGTGTACTCACATGACCAGGGATATAATAGCCGCGCTCCATTTTTGACAACATCATTAACAGGGAATATAACGAGATGTGCACCTTGGTACTCACAAATGGCCAGGATATAACGAGCCATGCACCTGTTCAATCCCCAACAAGACGCATGAATTCACAAGCTGTGCACCCTGTGACATCACATGACCACTTTGTAGTAAACTACGAAGCTTCCTAAAAAAATCTAGAAAATCGTGAGGAATTGATGCTTTAATATTGAATATATAGCAATATGAATGATTATATACAACATTAGGAATTTTTTTTTAAAATCATAACACGTGAAGATAACACTGTTATGTAAGTGTGCAACACTATCAATCGAATTGGAGAATTGCTAAAAACTGTGTTACCACCTGTAACCACCCTATGTGGACCAGCAGAGTCTCTGCAACAGGGGGCTGGCTATTCATCTTTTAAAATAGAAAACCCGTCATGGCAAAGAACCCCCCTAATCTAAATAGAGTGTCATAAACTGTCATTAAGACCATTGTCTCTATCCCTGCATTGTCCCTCTACATGCCTGTAAACCTAAGCAATGAGGTCTAAAGCCTGTATGCAAATACCTGTGAATGTCCATGCAGCGTTAGCAGATTCAAGCTGTCACTCTATTCATAGGGGAGGCACAGCCACGACCCCAGTGCATGACGACAGCCTGTATAATGATTGAGGCTGATAATGCTGTGCTTCCTGGATGCTGGTGGCCACGCCCCTGCAGCCGTGTGTGCATTGTGTTTGTGTTGTAATGGATAGATACAGCAGCGTCCAGGCGCTAGCACCTGTTTACAGCAAACATGTCAGATTCATTGTAGCTGATGCTGTGTCTCTCACCACCTGTATATTAGGAGGATGCAGATTCCAGCAGATGCAGCACACACTAACAATTGCTTTACTATACATTACACACAGACATGAGCAGGTGGGGAAGGAAGGGGTAACAGGGGTGACATCACTGCCTCTGGACCATGTGACCCAGCCTCTTACAGCTAAAACCTAGCTGAATAAAAACCAACGTATTTTGCCAACACCAAAACGCTACGTAGCCACATTTCAGCGTTATAGTCTCTCCAGTTTTCAGGCACTTTGGGGCATATTCCACTAAAAATTAGACAGTTCAACGTGAGACTATACAGTCCTTATCTATACCCAGATTCTTTCCCTCTTCCTCTCCACGCTGTGATAAATCTGGTGGCAGTAATACACCAGTCTAGCCCAGACTTTTGCTTCCTGTCTACGTTCTCATTCCCTTTCTCATCCCTTTGGATAAATCGCTGATCTTGCCCTTGCGTTTTGTCTAGATTTCTACACTACTGTATAACTTAAGCTGTGAGCTCCCCCTGTGGTGATTACAGGTAGCAACATCTTGTATCATTTAACTTCCATGACTTTGCAGGGGGTTTGGAGCAATGTAATAGAGAATTTAAACTACTGTGTTTTAGGACAGGCTTCAAGGCAAAGGTCTCGGTCTAAGGACAAGACATCAGCTGGTGTGCTGGTTTCGGTCCTCGGTGCTGGGCGTCCGTGAAGCTTTAAAGCGACGAGAGATTTATCTGCAGAGGAGGACGATCTCTTACGCCCCACAGAGGCAGAAGGCATGAGGAAAGACCGTGCTCTTTCATTTCATTTAAGCGGAGCATCGGGCCGCACAGTACTCGCATTAGAGCCCGGCGCGCGCCATTGGTTCTGGCTTATGTATCCCGTACGGACGGGGAAGATCATCCCTGACCCCAACCAACATAGCATCTTACTACAACACTTTCCATCTCCATCAGACTGGGTAAAAAGTAGAGCATGACAGAGATACAGAGCATCAGTTCCGATATCTACCGCCATAGGGGCAGCAGAGAGCCAACTGTCCTCAGCTAATCTGCCCTATGATCCCCCTACAGAGCCCAGCTAGTCACTCTAGATAGGATGTGCGCCAAACTGACAATCATTCATGAGACATACCGCTTTGCTTGTGAACTGCAGACTTCGATCGCAGACTTTGGTTGTACCTAAGAAAACAAAGCATAGATATACATGTGAAATAGTTCATGGATAGTGAGATTATATTTGAAAATTTTAAAAATTATGGCAAGTCCATGTTATGACGCCTCGTGATTGACCGTAGTGAATAACTATCACATATTTATTTATAGCGTTCACTCTTAATACCGCACAAGTCATCTTCCAGCGCCTCCTACTGCCCTCCGCCTACCACACAGTCCAATCCGAAATCAGTCCCTCATACGAACAGCGGCCTGGAGCATCAACAGCCCCCAGCACACGAGACGTTAATAACAGACATTATAGAAATAAGTAAGTGGTGAGAAAACAGAGCATCATGTACCTACATACGCCAACCAGCGGCCGCGGACTACAGGAAGGTAATACAGAACATGGACGGGGCATGTATGGCTGGCTAATAGGGAAGTATTATGTAGGTATATCTTGTACATAGGGGGCAGTATTATAGTAGCTTATATCTTGACATAGGGGGGCAGTATATGTAGTTTATTCTTGTACATAGGGGGCAGTATTAGTAGTGTTTATATTCTTTTTCCATTAGGGGGCAGTATTATAGTGTGATATTCTTGTAATAGTGGGCACAGTATTATAGTAGTTATATTCTTGTACATAGGGGGCAGTATTAAGTAGTTATTCTTGTAATAGGGCGGCAGTATATAGTAAGTTTTAATTCTGTACATAGGGGGCCGGGGCAGTATTATAGTAGTTATATTCTTGTACATAGGGGGCAGTATGATATAGTTATATTCTGTACATAGGGGGCGTATATAGTAGTTAGATCCTTTACATAGGGGGCGGCGGCAGTAGTATAGTAGTTATATTCTGGTACATAGGGGCAGGGCAGTAGTATAGTAGTTATATTCTTGGTACGTGAGGGGGGGGCAGTATTCTATAGAGTTATATTCTTGTAATAGGGGCAGTAGTAGTATTATAGTAGTTATTATTCGCTTGTCCATAGGGGGGCAGTATTATAGTAGTTATATTCTTGTACAGAGGGGCATATTATAGTAGTTATATTCTTGTACGAGGCGGGCAGATTATAGTAGTTATATTCTTGTACATAGCGGGCAGAGTATTTATAGTATTATAATTCCTGTACATAGGGGGGCAGTTTATAGTAGTTATTATCCTGTACAGAGGGGCATATTATAGAGTTAGTTATATTCCTGGACATAGGGGGCAGTATTGGCAGTGTATTATAGTAGTTATAGTCTGTACGTAGGGCCGGCAGTAATAGTACCGCTTAAGTCTTGTAATAGGGGGGAAGTATTTATCAGTAGTTATATTCTTGGACATAGGGTGGGGCTGACCAGGCAAGCGGCCCTTGAGAGGAGAGGAGCACGAGAGCACTAGGGGGAGCTCACAAGCTTAAGTTATACAAGTGTAGAAATCTACACAAACACACTGGGGCAGATTTATCAAAAGGGTGAGAAGTTAGACAGTGAAGCAAAATTGGACTAGACCCTTGTATACTGCACCAGATTTATCACAGCGTGGAGGAAGAATCTGGTATAGATCAAGACTGTCTAGTCTCACGTTGAACTGTCTAATTTTTAGTGAATATTCCCCAAAGTGCCTGAAACCTTAAGCCTCAAGCCCCAAATGTGGCTTAATGTAGTTTTTTGGTTCAAAATACATTAGGTTTTAGTCTTTAAAAGATGAATAGCTCAGCCCTAGTATGCAGAAGACTCTTGTGGTCCATCTAGTGGTGGCTTCAGGTAAAACAGTTTATATCACTTCTCCGATTGGATCTCAGATCTTTCACACGTTATGATGTTTTTAAAAATTTCATATGATGTCACACAGGTGCACGGCTTGTTATATCCCTGGTCATGTGTTGTCTTACAGGTGCACATCTCGTTATATCTCTGGTCATGTGATGTCACACAAGTACATGGCTCGTTATATCCCTGGTCATGTGATGTCACACAGGTGCACAGCTCATTATATCCCTGGTCATGTGATGTCACACAGGTGCACATCTTGTTGTATCCCTCATCATGTTAAGGCATGTTATGAATTTTGAGTTATGATTTGTACTTTTTTTTGATTATGTATGTGCAGGGTGCCCCTGAGGCCCTGAGTAGCTTAAGATCAGTCATCCCATAAGGATTTCTCCCGATGGGTTATGTGGCCAGTCTGCACCCAGATACATAGATACATAGATGAGCTTGAGAAAAGTTGAAACGTTGCTCGTGCTATAGAATAAAGTTCACCCAGTTAGTTTTTCACCTTGAATTACTGGTGTTCTGCTCATTGGATTTTTTAGATACAGTAGATAGAAAGAAAGATATTAGGTAGATGCATAGATAGGAAAGATACATACATAGATAGATAGATAGATAGATAGATAGATAGATAGATATGACAGATAGATAGATAGATAGATAGATAGATAGATAGATAGATAGATAGATAGATAGATAGGAGATGGATAGATAGAGAGAGAGAGAGAAAGAGATAGATAGATATAGGCTTGAAAAAGGCTGGGATACAGCTGAAACGTTGCAAGAGGTGAAATAAACACCACATTGGGGGACATTAATCATAGGGGGTCTCAGGTTCGCCTGTTTTTGCGCCTGGTTTGCTCTTCTTTTTGGCTCCTGATCTATGATGGATCTGGTTCTGCCTTAGTAAATGCACTTTGGAATTGTCTCATGTCCGATTCATTTGCGCCTAAATTAGCGCCAAATTAGTCTCAAATTGTTAGATCTCATTTGTGACTAATAATGAAAGGAGACGGAGAGAATGTGACAGAACATTCAGGGCTTCATCTCTGCACAAAAACTATCATTGTGATGTAACTGCAGGGACTAAAAGTTACAGAGATGGGAACCTGTCAGTAGGTGAGACCATGGGGCTCATTTAACACCAGTTGTTGCCCACACACTGCTTATAGCCTACGCAGAGAGCACAGAGCACAGCAGTGTGAGGATACCCCCCCCCCTCCAGTAGACTGCACAGAGCACAGCAGTGTGAGGATACCCCCCCCCCTCCAGTAGACTTGGAGAAGCTTCAAACCTGGAATATATATATACCCATATATGAAAGTCATGCTGCTACTATCAACATACACAAAGGTCTCATTACACATCTCTCCAGGGACAATACCTGATACCTTTCCTTTAAAGGGATCATATCACCAGTAAAACTTATATAATGAACAGACCTCAACCTCTGACCCCCCAGTTTGGGCACAGCCTTTCCTTGACACATCTTGACATTCTAGAACAGGGGTCTCAAACTCGCGGCCCGCGGGCCAACTGTGGCCCGCGGGACAATATTTTGCGGCCCCCACCTGGAAAAGCACCGCCCGCCGTGTATTCACGGCGGCGGTCGGGTCACGCTGCATGGAGAGGGCTCACGGGCTGAGCCCTCTCCATAGCCCGTTTGTAGGATAGAGATGAAATAACACACATACCTTGGGTGTAATTGTCCTCACACTTAAAATGCATATTTGTAAATAATTTTATACCTTTTTTTTTAACCGTAATGAACATTCCTCTAAGCAGAATGGACATTTCAAGTAAAAGGGTAGACGGAGGGTCACAGAGCTTGACCAATGTATGTAGTCCATCCAATACTATCAAGGAGTTTTTCTGCTCTACTTCTACTCTGGATTTCATATTTTAATATTTGGTCCCAGTTAGAGTCAGCAGCTTAGACATGTTATTGCATTATACTACAATTGTCAAAACCACGTTTCTCGAAGGTTTTGCCATTTTTAACTGAAGTCTTGGATAGATCTCCTCTATTTTGTTGGTCTTCTGGCTTTTGTAGCTGTGCATATGAGCACAGAATGCGTCCTAGCATGCGGCCAGCAATCTACCATATTGGTAATTTGCATAGAAGTGCAAGCTGTGTATTCTCCACTTAAAAAGGCAATGGTGCCTTTTATTACTATTACTTATATTAACAATATCTAGGACTTTGTTCCTAATTAAAGGCTCTGGCAACCTGTGTCACTTGGTGGTTTAGTTTCTCTGGGTCCCCGCTAAGTGACCTTTGGCAGTCAGGATAATGTCCCCCTTGGCTATTTAGTAAGAATTCATGTGCAATAAAACCATATAGAAAAGCAAAATATACAGATGTTGCTTTATTCTGACAGGTCAGTCTGAAAGTCTATACAGATGTAAACAGTATGGATATGTGCAACAATTCATGGGTAATTGTATTCTAAAAAACTAAGCAAACCTCTCCTGGAAGGATGCACTGGCAACCATGTATATGAGCTCGGTCCGCTTATGCAGCTCCACCTTTTTAGGTCTCATGCGTTTTGCGCCGGATATTGGTCCCTATTGGATGGCTATGGCATACGTTGTCCCTCAACCGCAACCTTGACCGTGCAACATAACACACCAGACATGTCCCTATATTTTGTGCGTGCTACGGTGCTAGCCTGCCTCCTTTGCGCGGCTCTATGCTCCGCCCAGCTAAGGCCCCGGCTGAGCATATGTTGGTGTGCAAGGAGCCTTGAAGTGAATACAGCAGAGCGCAAAATCAGAGATAGCTCATGGACTGTGTGGTGATGAAAAAACATATATATGTGTATATTTAGGAGAGCTTTCATTCATGAAGCTTACCGTATATACCACTTATACAAGAATTCATGTCTAACTGCTTTCCATTTGTTATGTTCTAACTCTCCCTATAACCCTAGTCATCTCCATAATACTAAGTTCTTGAACTCTACACCCCCGTAAGCTGTCCAAAATAATGAATGTGTCTATTGTAAACGGTCAAATAATACTTATTAAAAATAAAAACAAACTTTTTTTTTTAACCTATAAAAAATACTTTTGGTATTCCTCTTTGAAAGGACTTGATTTCTTCACCTATGAGTTCCCAACATTTACTTTCTGAAAGGGACCATGGTCCTTTGAGGGTTGTAGGAGTGTTTGAGCGGTAGATTTATCCTTTAATTAAAATAACACTCTCTCTATCGGCCCGGGGTCTGTCTCTTTAAATTTTTGGGTCTTGCAGTTTCAGGCTCCAGTTTTGTGCTTGCAGTTCAGGCGCCGAGCCGGGACCACAGACTTGAGCTGGTAAGAGAGAGAATTATTAATTCACAACAAAAGTGTAACCCTTTTTTTTTTGAAGACCATAGACTAATCACAAGGTCAGCCCAACAGTAAAAGCCTTTAACAAAATGTTCACTAGTAAAAGAAACAAACCAGTGGTTAGGGTTTAATAGTGGCGGGTGATTATTAGACTGCTGCCATTACATGCCCTCCTAATAACCACAGCATCCAGAACACTACAAGCCCATGGGGCTACAAATGAACATCTAAGCCTCCTGTTTTGTGAGGGAAATACGCAGTCCAAAGCCCTGTTAACAGACGGACCTCTGGATGTTGGAAATTAACTGTACTTTTAGCCCATGCTACAATGAATTCAGCTGTAAACATTATCAAAGGCTTCTGTAATGAGATACATTGATATCCTTGTTCTTATGACAACCCTAAAGTTAGAAAACCAATTGTACTTGGACCAAACGGTTCTTTTCCTGAGCTAGACTTCTAAAATGTGCCTGTTCTAACTTACATAACGAATTCACTAATAAATAACCTAAAGAGCAGGGACTGCCTGTATAAGAAGCCATCTGTGATGATATCTGGTGCAGTAATACAAACTGTGGTTCCTATTTTGACAGCAATTTTTGGTGCAAAACACCAGAATTGTGGCGCAAGTGCATCAATAAATCCCCCCCATTGTTTTGTGATTCTAGAAATCTCTGACTGGAAACCTCTGTACAGGCTTATGCCATGGTGAAATGGGGACCAAGTTGGGATGCTGCACTATTCAGCAGTGAAATCTTCCAGTCCTGCATTTTAAGATGCTCCGATTGCAATGTAACTACCTTAACACCTTTTACATTAGAATTGAATGTATTTCTTTAAGTTAGGTGTTTATAATAACTGTACCTCTTCTGGGAAATATGCACATGCAAAGTGGGGTCGCAAATAACCCAAGCTAAAAATAGACATAACACAAAAGCTTCCATCTGCATAGTCAGAAACCTATGTATACACCTTGCCCAGATTTCTGAAGAAGGCTCATTTGTATATTCATTTAAAAAAGATAATAAATCAGATTGATTTCTCATTGAAAAACAAACAGAACCAAGCCCATAATTGCTGCTCGCCTTTCTTTTCTTTCCAGAGTATTCTATTCTTTTCTGGGGCTGGCTTTTCAAAAATCTTTCAAAGCCAAAAATGAGGCGACATAACCTCTTGTTGTAGCTGCCCTGAAGCTGGCAATAAGCTGCTCTCACTTTTCATGATGCTTAAGGGAGGTTTTTCCCCAGAAACATGTGTATGATATCCAAAAATAGATTTCCACATCTGCAATCTTTGTCAGCGCCCTAAGATGAATGAGTCAGAACTGACATGTGCGGCTCTCCTGCTTACTCATCTCGGTAGCGCAAGGGGTCCCGACAGAGGTACATTGGCCCCCCCTGACCTGTTGGACTCTCATCATTGAGACCCCCCCGAGAGCAAGTTAGGCCATATCCCCCCTGGGAAAAGCCTTTAATTTTCCTCTTCAGAAGTACTAAAGTCCTCAACAAATCTATTTAAATTCCTACAGGGATATCCCTAACACTGTAATGTGTACATACAGGATCTTACGTGATGAGCAGGCAACTTCCCTCACATGGAGGAAATTGCAGCATGTAATAGTAGTAGAAACCGCAGCGAAATAGTTTCTTTGAGATTCAAAAAATAGTAGGATGGAGCAGAGGCTGGTGAAGGGGTCTGCAAAGGAGTTGTAATGACCCCAGCTCGAGGTACTAGAGAGAAAGAGAAAGAAAAATAAATTCTGCAGAGTTGAAAAACTGATAGGGAACAGGGGAGAACAGCTTGCTGCAGGGACAGACTACACTGAGGAAGATAGCAAAGATAAAAGGCATGTTGTTTTTACATCTCAAGAGCCATTGAAATGGTGTATTATTTTGTTGACGTGATCACTTTATAATCCATCCCCTTATTCCTTCCATATACAACAAACACTTCTCACAACCGCTATGTACTTACCAGAATCCCACTAATCCTACTTGTATGGGGGGGCACTCTCATGGAAAGCGCTAATACAAAAATAAAGTGAAACGGTGTGTGAGGGAAGACATCTCCAAGTTAAAACAACCAATTTACATATATACAATGGCCAACTTACCTTGAGGCATTCTTTCTTCTCCAAATGTTTCCTTATAAAAGGAGGATGCTAGAAATGACGAGAATAAACTGAGGTCCTTTAAGGAATAAGAGGTATTAGATAATTTGTATATCTCTCCCTAATCTAGTAAGACATCCATCAACAAATGTTTGGAATGGTAAGCAGCAGACTACACAGAATTATGGTGGTTTCCAGCAAAGTTTAGATTATTTTGCATAAATGAAAGTTGTTGCATCGCTTCCAGCAAACTTGAAGATTTAATTAAGTATATCATACACTGACACAGATATCATGATAATATGGATACGGATTATTACCCGTATATACTCCCGAGTATAAGGCCAACCTGAGTTAAGATGAAGGCCCCTAATTTTACCACCAAAACCACTGGGAAAACCCTATTGACTCTAGTATAAGCCGAGGGTGGGGAATGCATTGGTCACAACAAGCCCCCCCCAGTATATAGCCGCCTGCCCCCTGTAGATACAGCCAGTCAGGCCAGCGCGCCCCCTGTATATACAGCCTGTCCCCCCTTATTATCGCCATCCAGCCCCCTTTAGTTCGCCAGCCTGCCCCTGTAGTATCCATCCAGCCAGCCAGCCTTCCCCATTATTAATACGCCAGCCGGCCGCCCCCTGTATATACAGCCATCCCAGCCATCCGCCCCCTGTAGTATAACAGCCACCAGCCAGCCTGCCCCTGTAGTATACAGCCAGCCAGCCAGCCTGCCCCCTGTAGTATACAGCCAGCCAGCCAGCCTGCCCCCTGTAGTATACAGCCAGCCAGCCTGCCCCCTGTAGTATACAGCCAGCCAGCCTGCCCCCTCTAGCATACAGCCAGCCAGCATCCTGCCCCTGTAGTATACCGCCATCACGCCCCCCCTGTAGTATTCATCAGCAATCCAGCCTGCCCCCTGTAGTATACAGCCAGTCCAGCCTGCCCCCTGTATATACAGCCAGTCAGCCTCCACCCTGTAGTATACCGCTAGTCAGCCTGCCCCTGTAGTTAACCAGTCACCTGCCCCCTGTATATACAAGCCAGTCCAGCCTCCCCCTGTGTATCCAGCCAGTCGCCTGCCCCCTGTATATACAGCCGTCGCCTGCCCCTGTAATATACAGCCATTCAGGCCTGCCCCCTGTAGTAACACAGCCATCGCCTGCCCCTGTGATACACCATTCACCTGCCCCCCTGTATAACAAGAGCCATCCACCTGCCCCTGTAGTATACAGCCGCCACTGCCCCCTGTAGTTACAGCCACCCGCCTGCCCCCTTAGTATACGCCAGCCACCTGCCCCCTTTAGTATACAGCCAGCAGCCAGCCCTGGCCCCCCTGTAGTATCAGCCAGCAAGCCACCGCCCCCTCCTGTATATACTCCAGCAGCACGCCTGCCCCCTGTAGTATACAGCCACCAGCCTGCCCCCTGTAGTAATACAACCAGCCAGGCCTGCCCCCTGTATTATACAAACCAGCCAGCCTTCCCCCTGTAGTATACATCCATCAAGCTGCCCCCCCTGAGTAATCCCCAGCCTGCCCCCGTAGTATAATAAAGCCAGTCACCTGCCCCCTGTAGTATACAGCGCACCAGCCAGCCTGCCCCCTTAGTCTACATCCAGCCTGCCCGCCTGCCCCCCTGTAGCATACAGTCCCGCCACCAGCCGCCCTGTAGTATACAGCCGCCCCTGCCCCCTTAGTATACAGCCAGCCAGCCTGCCCACCTGTAAGTATACAGCAGCAAGCTGCCCCTGTAAGTATACAGCCGCAAGCCTGCCCCCTGTAGTATACAGCCAGCACGCCTGTCCCCTGTAGTATACAGCCAGCAATCCTGCCCCCTGAGTATACACCATCCTGCCCCCTGTAGTAACAGCCAGCCTCCCCCTGTAGTATTACAGCCAGCCTGCCCCCTGTAGTATACAGCCAGCCTGCCCCCTGTAGTATACAGTCCAGCCTGCCTGCCCTCCTGTAGTATACAGCCAGCCTTCCCCTTGTACGTATACAAGCCCCAGCCACCTGCCCCCTTTAGTATACACCAGCCAGCCCCCTGTATAATACAGCCAGCCAAGCCAGCCTGCCCCCCTGTAGTATACAGCCAGCCCGCCTGCCCCCTGTAGTATACAGCCAGCCAAGCCTGCCCCTGTTAGTATACAGCCAGCCTGCCCCTTAGTATACAGCCAGCCAGCCTGCCCCCTGTAGTATACAGCCAGCAAGCCAGCCTGCCCCTGTAGTAATTACAGCCAGCAATCCGCCTGCCCCTTTATATACAGCCACAGGCCAGCCTGCCCCCTGTAGTATACAGCCCCGCCAAGCCAGCCTGCCCCTGTCGTATACAGCCCGCAGCCAGCCTTCCCCGTAGTATACGCCAGCAAGCCAGCCTGCCCCCTGTAGTATACACCAGCCAGCCTGCCCCCTGTAGTATACACCAGCCCGCCTCCCCCTGTAGTATCAACCAGCCACCTGCCCCTGTGTAGACAGCCAGTCAGCCGCCCCCCTGTAGTATACAGCCCGCCAGCCTGCCCCCTGTAAGTATAACAGCCCGTCATCCTGCCCCCTTAGTATACAGCCAGTCCAGCCTGCCCCCTGTATTAATACAGCCGTCAGCCTGCCCCCTGTTAGTATTCAGCCCCCGGCAGCCTGCCCCCTGTAGTTAGCCGTCAGCCTGCCCCCTGTAGTATACAGCCAGCAGCCTGCCCCCTTTAGATACGCCACAAAGCCCCTGCCCCTGTATGTAACAGCCATCAAAGCCAAGCCTGCCCCCTGTAGTATACAGCCAGCAAGCCAGCCTGCCCCCTGTAGTATACAGCCAGCAAGCCAGCCTGCCCCCTGTAGTATACAGCCAGCCTGCCCCCTGTAGTATACAGCCAGTCAACCAGGCCTGCCCCCTGTATATACATCCAGCACGCCAGCCTGCCCCTGTATTTATACATCCACCAGCCCAGCCCTGGCCCCCTGTAGTATACAGCCCGCCAGCCGGCCCTGTAGTATCCAGCCAGCCACCAGCCTTCCCCCTGTAGTATACAGCCAGCCAGCCTGCCCCCTGTAAGTATACCACATCCAGCCTGCCCCCTGAGTATACAGCCAGTCCAGCCCCTGCCCCCTGTAGTATACAGCCACCATCCCTGCGCCCCCTGTAGTAATAAAAAGCCCGTCAGCCTGCCCCTGTAGTATCAGCCCGTCACCTGCCTCCTGTATATACAGCCAGTCAGCCTGCCCCTGTTAGGTTACAGCAGTCAGCCTGCCCCTGTAATATACAGCCATTCAGCCTGCCCTGTAGTATACACCGTCCATCCTGCCCCCCTGTCGTATACAGCCAGTCAGCCTGCCCCCTGTAGTATACAGCCATGTCAGCCTGCCCCCTGTAGTATACAGCCAGTCAGCCTGCCCCCCCCCTGTCGTATAACAGCCAGATCATAGCCTGCCCCTGTAGTATACAGCCAGAAGCTGCCCCCTGTAGTATAACAGCAGACAGCCTTCCCCCTGTAGTAATAACAGGCCATACGCCTGCCCCCTGTAGTATACAGCCAGACATCCTGCCCCTGTAGTATCAGCCAGACAGCTTCCCCTGTAGTAACGCAGAACACCGCCCCTGTAGTATACATCCGACGCTGGCCGACTGAGTATACCCAGCAGGCCATCCTGCCCCCTGTAAGTAAGCCAACCAGCAGCCGCCTCCCCCTGTAGTATACAGCCAGCCGCACCCTGTAGTATACAGCCGGTCAGCCTGCCCCTGTAGTATACAGCCAGCAAGCCAGCCTGCCCCCTGTATATACGCCACAAGCCAGCCTGCCCCTGTATATACAGCCGCCCGCCTGCCCCCCGTAGTTACAGCCAGACAGCCGCCCCCCTGGAAGTATACAGCCCACAGCCTGCCCCCTGTAGTATACCGCCGTCAGCCTGCCCCCTGTAGTAGACAGCCCAGCAAGCCAGCCGGCCCCCGGTAGTAACGGCCAGCAAGCCCCAGGCTGCCCCCTGTAGTATCAGCCAGCCTGCCCCTGTAGTATACAGTCCAGCAGCCTGCCCCCTGTAGTATACAGCCAAAGCCAGTCTCCCCCTGTATAACAGCCGCCTGCCCCTTATATCAGCCAGCCAGCCTGTCCCCTGTAGTATTCAGGATAATATGGATAAGATTATTAACCGTATAGTACTCGAGTATACAGCCAACCTGAGTTAAGCTGAGGCCGCCTAATTTAACCACCAAAAACTGTGAAAAACTATTGACTCTAGAGAAGCCGAGTGTGGGAAATGCATTGGTCTCAGCCCCCCAGTATATGCCAGCCCTGCCCCCTGTAATATACAGCCAGCCGCTCCCTGTAATAGACCAGCCAGCCTGCCCCTGTAATATACAGCCTGTCCCCGTAGTATACACCAGCCTGCCCCCTGTAAAATACGCCAGCCTGCCCCCTGTAGTTACATCCACAAGCCACCTGCCCCGCTGTAGTTAAGCAGCGCAACCAGCTGCCCCCTGTTAGTATACAGCCAGCAAGCAGCCTGCCGTAGTATACAGCAGCAAGCCGCCCTCCCCCTGTAGTATACAGCCAGCAAGCCGCCTGCCCGCCTGTGTATAGCAGCCAGCAAGCCAGCCTGCCCCCTTAGTATACAGCCAGCAAGCCAGCCGCCCCCTGTAGATAACGCCAGCCAGCCTGCCCCCTGTAGTATAAACAGCCAGCCACCTGCCTGTAGTAACCAGCCAGCCAGCCTGCCCCCTGTAGTATACATCCACCCATCCTGCCCCCCGTAGTATACAGCCTCCACCTGCCCCCTGTAGTATACAGCCGCCGCCTGCCCTTATAACAGCCAGCCAGCCCCTGTAGTATACGCCGTCAGCCCCCTGTAAGTATACAGCCCACCAGCCCCCTGTATAAAAGCCAGCCCAGCCTGCCCCCTGTAGTATACATTCCAGCCAGCCGCCTGCCCCTGTAGTAGACAGCTAGCCAGCCTGCCCCTGTATTATACCGCTAGCCAGCCTGCCCCCTGTAGTATACAGCCGCCACCTCCCCCTGTATACATCAACCAGCCACCTGCCCCCTTGTATTATACAAGCCAGTCAGCCTGCCCCCGGTAGTATACAGCCGCCTGCCCCCTGTAGTTATAAAGCCAGTCAGCCTGCCCCCTTTAGTATACAGCCAGTCAGCCTTCCCCCTGTAGTATAAAGTCCGTCAGCCTGCCCCCTTTAGTATACAGCCGCCACCCAGCACTTTAAAAAATAAACTTATAATACCTCACCCTCCGGGCAGCCCGATGCCTCAGCGTGGCTCCTCTCTTTCTTCGGTCTTTCTGTAACAGCTGGTAGAGACGGGACGTGCGCTCTGCCGCACGCATACACGATGCGGCCCGCTGTGACTTCATAGTATGTGCCAGCTGGCAGATAACATGGCGAGTCTATGCAGGCTGTTACAGAAGACCGAAGAAAAGAAGATGATACGTGGGGAGACAGAAGATAAGCCCGTTCGACATCGGGAGCCGGGCTGAGCATCGGGCCACCGGAGGTTGAGTTATAAGTTTATTTTTTTATTGACTCGTGTATAAGCCAAGGTGAGGTTTTTCAGCAAATTTTTCGGCTTATACACAAGTATATACGGTATTCATGATTGCAACTCCTTTTTATTAATTCACCCCATTGGAACGGCCTTGGCAGAAATCTAAGACTCAGGCGTCAAGCACATGAACGTAATGGGTACTGTGATCCTGCTGCGCATAGTGATCACAGTCCCATGTTAACTGGTTCACGACCGCCCACCGTGTATTCACGGCGGCGGTCGGGTCCTGCTGCATGGAGAGGGCTCACGGGCTGACACCCGCAATCGGTGCCAGCAACGATCGCGGGTCTTATCATAGCGATCGCTGCCGGCAGCCTCAAAAAGATGGCGGCGCATGGGCGCTGCCATCTTGCCTAGGATCGTCGCTCCCTGTGACGTCATGGGGGAGCGGCGATCCGTCTCCATGGTAGCCTTGGGTCTTTCGAAGACCCCAGGCTATTTCGTTTTAACCCCTTCATTACAATGTGCTGATAGCACATTGTAATGAATGAGGAGGGAAATCCCCATATACTGCCATCCTGTAGTATGGCAGTATATAGTAGGATCGATCGATAAAAAAGTTGAAAAAAAAAATATTATAATAAAAAAACCTAAAAATCACCCCCCTTTCCCTAGAACTGACATAAATATAAATAAACAGTAAAAATCATAAACACATCAGGTATCGACGCGTCAGAAAATGCCTGATCTATCAAAATATATAAACGGTTTTTCAATGCGTTTAACCCCGTAACGGAAAATAGCACCCAAAGTCGAAAATGGCACTTTTTTGCCATTTTGAAAAATGTAAAAAAATCTATAAAAAGTATAAGCCAACCCAAGTATAAGCCGAGGCCCCTAATTTTACCACAAAAACTTCATAAAACCTATATTATTTTTACTCGAGTATAAGCCCTGGGAAAAAAGTTAATTAATTGTGCTCAGTTCTCAGAGACCTTGTACACAGATATTGTTTATACTAATTTGCTGAGAAGAATAAGATAAGTGGGCTCCAGAATCATAATATAATGTAGCCTCAAGGACAGACTGGCTTCTCATTAAATGTCAAAGGGTATTAGCTGACAGGCCAGCAAACAGGTTACATAAAATGAAGTTTGAATCATGACATTAACTTGACAATGGTCAGGGAACATGGCCGCTGTATCTAAGATGGCGGACAGTAGTCAAGATGGCGTCCGAAACCAGTGCGACCTCCTTAACAATTCCCCCCTTTGAGCTTTTCTGGCCTGTAACTCCATCCTGAGCGACCT
The DNA here is from genome assembly GCA_019512145.1 of Engystomops pustulosus. Taxonomy (NCBI): domain Eukaryota; kingdom Metazoa; phylum Chordata; class Amphibia; order Anura; family Leptodactylidae; genus Engystomops; species Engystomops pustulosus. The sequence continues at coordinate 87,039 of WNYA01001069.1, forward strand.
CCTCAAGCTCCAGGTACCCACATGTAGGCTAAGCCCGTACCTGCTGGACTTGTTAACTCTTCACCAGATCCCCTGGAGGCCAGTCACTCAGGGGTTACAGGCCTGCACACTCAAATCACATCACTGAGTTCCCATAGTTCACAGGTTTGTAAACAGGCTGGTTCTCCAACAGGCAGTATCACCCTCCGCTCCTGGCACTTCTCCTGTCCTGGTTCTTACCGCCTGGACGGCCATCTGGGACATAGTGGACTTCATGAGGGGGACCACACAACGAGCAATAAGTGAAAAGAGCAAAATCACAATCCCCAATATCACCCCCACTTAAAGGAAACCCTTCCAATCCCCCAACCACAAAGTGAATGACAAAGTGTCCACCCCAGAGTTTCTCTTGAGTTCCCTGGACAGTCCTTTAATCTTTTCACGAGCATGGGTAATGGATCCATAGGGGCCGATGTCATCTGGGACGTATATGTGACAAGCCACTCCCACCATCTTACAGACTCTCAGCAAGGATCATGTCCAAAGCCATGCGGTTCTGGGAAACATCTCGGATATAATTCACAATCTCTGTTGATTACAATAAAAAAAAACAGTTAACCCAATCAAAATCTTTGCTCATAGCTCTCTGGGGAATAATGGACTCTAGATCTGCCCATATCTGATTGTGGGCCTCGTACTCATCTGGGACCCCCCTTGGTGCTCCCACTGTATCTGTGTAAACGTTGTCATCTAGGTGCTTCTCTCTTCGAGAATCCTTTGGGATTCTCTACCTTTTCTTTATGTGTCTGATCAACCTTATCCCTGGGGATCATGAGGAAGGAATGCACAAATTTTATCACCGTACACTCACCTTCCCAGCCTCTAAGCCTGACCTGACTCTCCTATCCCCACAAATCCAGTACACATCAGACACTGCTAATACAGGGTTACCTGTGCTGTCGCACCAACCATAGGTATAGTCTCCTACCCTGGGGGCATCCTGGTCAGCCCTATAGATACAGTGATAGTCATGGTTGGGGTGTCCCTGAGCAGACAGTCAGTCAGAAGAGACCGGCTAGCAAGAAAAAAAGGTAAGTTTGCAATAGAAAGCATGGAAGCATGCTGACTTCCCTCTAGCTTCACAGACGTGGCACTGGTCAGCAGGACTTGGAAAGGACCATCGTTGCAAGGCTCCAGACTCTTTCTCTGGTGTCTCTTTTCACCACCCATAGTCTCCAGGCTTCAGGTTATGTGTCCTGAGGTCTCTGTCTGGATCTGAAAAAGGAATCAGAAACACTTTTGCCGACCTTTTCCAAGGTCTGGCTCAACTGTGTGGCATGTTCCACCTGGTTTCCTGCCATCATCTATAGGGTCTGTGGGAAGTAGGGGCTTAGTCTGGGTGCACAGCCAAAAAGTACTTCAAAGGGGGACAATCCCATCTTTCTGTTAAGCGGGTCCAAACTGAATGGTGGGCAGCAGGGAGACACTCGCACCATGGTTTCCCTGTTACTTCCATGGACTTTCGGGTCTCTAACTTAAGAGTGCCGTTTAGTCTTTTAATCCCACCACTAACTTGGGAAAGGCAAGGGGTGTGCAGGGCCTGTTCTACACCCAGGAGGGACAAGGTTTCAGGTCTTTACCTGTCTAGTGAAGTGGGTTCTGCGACCGGACTCTATGGTTTCTGGAAGTCCAAACCTGCAGAAAAATCTCACTCACCACCTTCTTGGCTGCAGCTCTGGCAGTAGCCTTGGTCATGGGAGAAGCTTCTGGCCACCCTGGAAAGATATCAATGCACACAGGCACGTACTCCTACGTACCACTTTTTGGTAGCTGGATAAAATCCATCTGCAGTCTCTGGAAGGGATACAGCAGCTTAGGTGTCACCTTCTGTGGGGTCTTTACCACCTTACCCGGGTTGTGGCGGGCACAGACTATAAAGGCTTTTACTAGTCTCTCCCTCTCTCCCAGCATCCAGGTCCCATCGGCATCTGGGCTCCAGCTTTCCTCCACACTCCCTTCACTTCTGATGACACTCGGGGCACCAGAGACTGGAACACCTGAGGATTAAAATTTTAGCTCAGAACTCACTGCTGAGATTTCAGGACAGTCTCTGGGCTCCATCTGTGCAGCTGCATTCGCCATCCCGTCAGCCACATCCTTGCCCTTGGCTTGTGAAGTTACCAAATTGTGTGTGCTTTTACTTTTACTATCCCCACCTCTTGTGGAAGTAAGAGAGCATCCATGAGCTCTTTAACCAGCGTGCCATGCTTAACCGGTTCGCGACTGGCCGCCGTGCATTCACGGCGGCGGTTGGGTCGCGCTGTATGGAAAGGGCTCACGGGCTGAGCCGTCTCCATAGCCGGTAAGTCTTTGCTGCATATTGCAGCAAAGGCTTACCGGTAACACCCGCGATCGGTGCTAGCACCGGCAGCCTCAAAAAGATAGCGAGGCTATTTCGTTTTAACCCCTTCATTACAATGTGCTGATAGCACATTGTAATGAATGAGGAGGGAAATCCCCATATACTGCCATACTGTAGTATGGCAGTATATGATAGGATCGATCAGTTTAAAAAAAAAAATTCTAATAAAAAAAACTAAAATTTCAAATCACCCCCCTTTCCCTAGAACTGACATAAATATAAATAAACAGTAAAAATCATAAACACATCAGGTATCGACGTATGCAGATATTAGCATAAGGTGTAATTAAAGGGGAATCCCAGAATTCTAAACATAAAACACACTTTACTGACCTGCTTAACGGGAACCTGCCCATTCCCTTAAACCATTACCAATATGGTCCCTGGAGATAACATCACGTCCATTGTTCACATGAAACGCTCAGCCAATCAAATATGGAACATTTCAAACTGTCCATAAATAGATCTGCTGTATCTAAACTACCAATTTAGAGGGATCCACCATATGTATCAGTCAGCTGCTGTATCTAAGCTGACATTCTAGAGATATTTAGCATACATATAGATGAGCTGCTGTATCTAAGAAACCATTACAGAGCTAGCTAAGTATATCTAAAAATTTTAGATATGTCTTCAATACATTGCTACTTATAGAGAAGGGGGTTATAAAGCATACTTCTTGGGACTTGAGTTCCCCCTAGTGGTGGTGTATAATCTGTATGTACGGGAGTTCCCCCTATGTTGCGTATAATCTGTATGTGTACTTCAGGTTATCCCCCCTATGGGTGGGCTGTATAATCTGTATGTAGTGATCTCCCCCTATTGGTTTCTGTATAATCTGTATGTAGTTAGCTCCCCCTATGGTGGTGTATAATCGTATGTAGTGAGCTCCCCCTAGTGGTGGATGTATAATCTGTATGTACTGATTCCCCATGGTCTGTGTATAATCTGTAATGTACGATTCCCCCCCTAGTGGTGGTGTTAATCTGTATGTATGAGATCCCCCTAGTGGTGCTGTAAAACGTCTGTATTGAGTCTCCCCCTAGTGGTGGGTTTGATAATCTGTATGTAGTGAGCTTCCCCCTAGTGGTGCTGTATAATGTATATGTTGTGACAACTCCCCCTGTGGTGGTGTATTATCTGTATGTAGTGTTCCCTCCTAGTGGGTGGATGTATAATCTGTATGTAGTGAGCTCCCCCTAGTGGGGTGTCGTGTTAATAACTGTATGTAGTGATCTCCTCCTATGGTGGTTATTAATCTGTATGTAGTGAGCTCCCCCTAGTGTTGACTGTATAATCTGTTGTATGAGCTCCCCCTAGTGGTGGTGTATAATCTGTATGGTATGGCTCCTCCTAGTGGTGGCTGTATAATTCTGTAATGTTTGTGAGTCACCGCCTAGTGGTGTGTAAATAAATCATGTTCGTAGTGTTGATCGTGGCCTAGATGGGTCGTATAATCTGTATGTGAGTAGTATCCCCCCTTTAAAATAGTCGGTAAGGTCTTGTATACTCATGTTATAGTAGAGCTCCCCCTAGTGGTGGTGTATAATCTGTATGTAGTGAGCTCCCTAGTGGGTGGTGTATAAATCTGTATGTGATGATCTCCATCCTAGTGTGGTCTATAATCTGTATGTAGTGAGCTTCCCCCTAGTGGTTGTATAATCTTCTATAGTGAGCTCCCCCTAGTGGTGGTGTATATCTGTAGTAGTGAGCTCCTCCTCTGTGCTGTATAATCTGTATGTACTGAGTTCCCCCTAGTGGTGGTGTATAATCTGTATGTACTGAGTTCCCCCTAGTGGTGCTGTATAATCTGTATGCACTGAGTTCCCCCTAGTGGTGGTGTATAATCTGTATGTAGTGAGCTCCCCCTAGTGGTGCTGTATAATCTGTATGTTGTGAGCTCCCCCTAGTGGTGGTGTATAATCTGTATGTAGTGAGCTCCCCCTAGTGGTGGATGTATAATCTGTATGTAGTGAGCTCCCCCTAGTGGGGGTGTATAATCTGTATGTAGTGATCTCCTCCTAGTGGTGGTATATAATCTGTATGTAGTGAGCTCCCCCTAGTGGTGACTGTATAATCTGTATGTAGTGAGCTCCCTACATACAGATTA
>WNYA01001070.1:0-62429 GCA_019512145.1 Engystomops pustulosus
TTTTTTTTTTTTTTCTTTTTTTTTTTTTTTTTTTTTTTTTTTTTTTGCTAGTAGACTGTTTTGGTATAAACATACTGTGTAAAATGTTTTTTAATTTTGTGTATGTAGAGTTGTATTTGGAAATTTACACTTGATGTTTTAAAAAAAAAAAAAAATTGTAAGAAAACTTTAGGCCACTATTCTGACATTCATCAACCTTTTCTATGTGGTGGAGCATCATGCGATAAGCGCAGAGGTGCCGAATATTCACACTTCCTGTTTTAATAGGAAGATTATGATTTTTTTTTTCTTTAATATGTAATTTGTCAGTCAATGTCTGAGGTATTTTAAGAAAATGATGTATCCCTTATTTTGAGCAATGTTTTACTGCTTGTTTTCTTCCTAAATGATTTTATAAAGACATGAGAAGGCTGTGACTGTGTTGTGTATTTTTTCTTTATTAACTTTTATTTAACATTTTGTATGTCTAGAAGTTGCGGTAAATTGAACATATATTTACCAGGTGGTTAAAGAGTAACCAGTAGCCAAAAAAAAATAAACTGAAAATACTGTGAAGCCAACACTTACATACTTGGTGGAAATAATCCTTTGTTCTGAGAATAATGTGTTTTGACTTGCATTACTAATTTTACCACCTGATCCATAAAACAAAAGGAAGCTAAAATTTCTTTTACTTTTTTTTCCACTTGATTTTAGTTATCTGTCACACAGATTTAGAAAGGTGTGTGTGTGTGTGTGTGTGTGTGTGTGTGTATATTTGTATGTTATTTATATATGCAAATACTTGCCAAATTACCAAGTAGACCTTTCAAAAATATGCTTGTGTGCACCCTAACCCAAAAATCTAGCTGTTAAATAATGATAGTTAGATCTATTTGTGTCTCTTTAATAAGCACCCCTTAAAAACTTCATTATAAAACAAATGGGCAGAATCTAACGTGTACCTCAAAATTTATTTTGTATTTCTTCTATTGATAATCAAGTAGCACAATCCGAAAATGTTACAAGGCATCTTCAAAAATTGTAGATTATATCGATTCACATGGCTGATATTAGTAACTAAAAATCTGTATTTGTAATTCCTCAATTTTTCTAAACATTTTTGTGCAATTATTGAAAGTCTCCAACAAGCTACATGACATAACAAAGCTGTGTGTATTTATTTTTTGTTTATTGAAGGTATCAGAACTTGTATAGCTCATAACATACATATGCAGAACTTGTAGATGTGGATTCCTTTTAGATCTTAATACAGATTCTATATCTGACACATAATACTCTATAAGGTACATGAGCTGCAAACCTGTAGAAATGGATGAACTTTATGTGTGTGTTTTGTACTGAAGAATAAACTTTTTGACCATATGAAGGAGACAGAATAGTTGTTGCTGCTATATAGGCACTAATAATCAAGCTGGGATTATACAAAGATTTCCTCCAAACATTCCCACTTAAAATGTACAGGCGGTCCCCTTCTTAAGAACACCTGACTTACAGACGACAGTTACAGTTACAAACGGACCTCTGGATGTTGGTAATTTACTGTAGTTTAGCCTTAGATTACAATAAAGAGCTATAATAGTTATTAAAGGTGTCTACAATTAAGATTTATTGTTAATCCTGGTTCTTATGACAACCCAACATTTTTAAAATCCAATTGTCACAGAGACCCAAAAACATTTTGTCTGGAGTTGATTATAAAATATACCATTCCTACTTGCACACAAATTCAACTTAAGAGCAAACCTACAGAACCTATCCTGTACGTAACTCAGGGACTGCCTTTATATGGAATTTGAGATTATTCAATTGGCATCAGAATATTTTGTGAACCAGAATCTGGAAGGTGTAGCCTTAATATAAAAATGTATGACATAACTCAAAGCCTTCTTCCTTTACTCTTGTTAAGGCTATATTCATGACAGTACTCTTTAGGGTGTATATGTATAATATATATAATTTTTTTTTTTTCTACACACACACACACAGTCCCTGACTTAATAACATGCGCATTGGGTGTCTGCCAATAATTCCTTTATATAGCGTATACAGATTACGCAGCGCTACAGAGAACTTGACAAATCGGTCATTAAGCTTTATTGTTAATCCTGGTTCTTATGAAATAAAATCCAATTGTCGGAGATCAAAAAAACTTTAGGTTCTGTAGGTTTGTTCTCAAGTTGAATTTATGAGCAATCTATTTTGTACGTAACTAGGGACTGTCTGTGAATCTAGGTGGAATCAGATATAAAAGGTATCAATTCACCCAACACAATCTTAGAAATCCTGTTTAGTCTTCTCGCACCTAGCTGCCTATATAAATATCCCCCCATTTAATAGCTACAATATTCAGAAAGGAATACACCAGTAGTAATAGGCAATAATTAATAGTTAGACCCAAAACTCACCTCAAGCCATGCGGCCATACTTCAATTTGCTCAGTGGCTGTGTTTTGAGTCTTATTGGCTGCGCTAAACAACAAACTAGGTTTTGATGGTGAAGGTTTCACAAAGCAAATTGTATATATTTTGTGTATTATCCTTTTTGACCCCCAGTGTGTAAAGCTTATGTACATCCTACTTATATAAAGAGTAGCGGTCAGTAGAGCTAATCCCTTAGTAAATAGACTTCTCTTCTAAATTTCCTATAGAGAAAAAAAAAACCCTCTATGACCATCATAGTATATTTATCTTAATGCTATCAAGTTTTACATGCATATAAATATGTCCTCTCTCTATCATTGTATTTATAAATAGACAAATCTAAAGCTCAGATTACCCTCTCTTATATCACTACATTTCTCAGTCCTGGCAATATGTGCAATGAATAGATGTAGCATTTGTGATCAATTATTTGTAATCTTTTTGTTACAATTGATATAAACTGGTAATTAATGAACACATTTTATAGACCTGACAACTAATAACCTATTCTACTATGCACTATTGACCATCAAATCGTAAGAAACTAATTCGGTAATCAAACTTTTTCATGTTTTATAACCAAAATCTAAAATCTTTGAAAAACACTTATTTAACCTGAAATCGGCAAATTTAGAGACCGATCCATTAATCATTTATTTCATTTATTTGTATATTTAACACTTGACCTCAAAGCTGGCTGGATCATTTGGCTTGTTTATAATTCACTTCATCAATTTGAGTGTATATATATATATCTCAAACCTTGTTAAAAATATTGATGAAACCCATCATATAACATTTCCATTTTAATTATAACCTTAGTAGAGAAGGCTACCTGCCCCTTCATCCTTAGGCCTTTGTGTGTAGCAGCCACATTTTTTTTTTTGGATGAGTTTAGACCAAAGCGGTCACAATAATGCAGGCCCCAATAGTTTGGACATTGTAATATGTGTAGACTGTGGTTGTATTATGGAAGGTTGTGAGATGCAGCTGAACTTTAGGTTTTGCTTTTGTTCTGCTTGGGCCAAGTACCCTTTCTGGACTGTTCTGTGCAGGGACACTTATCCCCCTCTTCAGTTAATGAGGTTCACCTAGTCACTACATTCGTATGCTTATTAAAGATCTGAACTGCAAAGCTTACAGGCATGTCTTCTGAAAAGGAACAAAGATCCAGAGCTTCAATACCCCCCACCACAACACAACATCAACGTTGTGCTAGGAATGTGTCCTTATGGTAGATTAACCCCTTTCCTTACTTAAAATGCACCTGCTTTCTTGCTCCCATATACTGCGGAGGTTAATCATCATTATCAATAAGGTCCATCTTGATCACCATCCTAATACATCTGATTCCCAATTATAGAGCAATGCTGCAAATCGCCAAACCAGTCTGTAGACTATATTTTTCCATGACGGGATAAGTCAAAATTTCTACTTTTAGCGGAAGTAGTCAATAGGCTGATTTATCTTGGTCTTAACAGAGACTACCATTTTTAATTAGTGTCAAATTTCGGAAATGTTTACCCATTGCATCAAAATCATCAGACGTGCACTTGAGTTTAGTTGTTGGATTTCTTTTTTTTATTCATTAAATTATTATTATTTAGCTGTGTCTGAATAATTAAATGAGATATTCCCTGTTGGTAACAAGATGTCAAACATTTACAAAACAAATGGAACCAATGAAAGTCATTCAAAATAATAAATACGGGACGGATTCATGAGTGTAACCATAAGTAAACCTAAATATTATAACTAGCAATTATTGGAATAGAAATAGTCATACAGCTGTAGGATATTGGTTTATATTAAAATTAATCTAGATCATGAAAAAAAAAAAAAACATCCTATTTGGGGATTGACACTTTCTGCCCCCTTTTTTATTTTGTACATTCATTATGTAAAATACTAAAATATGTAAAAATAAAGTATACAATACAGCTACTTTTACGGAATGTACTATAAATATTATTACAGTTGTATTATTTAGTTGAACACGTAACATCCGAAAAACAATAATAACAATAAAAAAAATTCTATAAAATACTGTAAAGAGGATGTCTAGAAAATACTATCCTTGAAAAGTTTATTAAACACATAGTAACAGCCTGGTCAGTCTGTCTTGTATGCAGCTGAATAAGTCTCTTGCTGTAGTAGTGGTGTCAATAAAATATTGTCTTTTTTTTTTTTTTTATTAGTCTCACACCGTAAGAAAAAATATAAACGTTCTTTGCTTTACGTTGTTTATAATTGTGTTGTTCTTTTTGTTGTCCTTCGTTAAAATCTCACCATAGATAGCAGATGATGAGGATGTGCACCAGATTATGATGTCCTTCTCAAAATTTTAACACAGCTGCGCCAAGCCCTACTGCCAGTTTTTGCAGTCTGTAGTAAAGAAGAAAAATTACATGTCAGGGTTTCTACCCCCATGGACGTGCAGACTTCCATTGGAAAGAATAGACGGTCAGTAGCTCTTGACCTCTAGTGGAATCCAGATGCACAGGGTTATAACCTCACCACGTTCTCCCATAGAGCATGCCAGGATTGACCAAACCATTGCTGTAGTCTACACTTGATGTGTCCATCTGTGCTATGTTGGCCACCTGGTTATGGAGAGATTGTGGACTAGGGGACATTTCTTCCAAATCTGGAGCTTGGTTTAAAGAGTTAACCTGTTGATTCTGGTGCTGGTGTACAGAGCTGTTAGAAGAAGACAATACACCATTAGAACTGTTCTGCTGCTGTTGTGTTACTTGTCCAGTTGCTGAGCTGTTAGAACTGTTTTGACACGGCTTGCCATCTTTAACGAGAACGGGCACTGCCACTCGACGGGGTGATTGTTGTTGGCACAGGTTACTTTCTTGCTGAAGTTGTTGAGTGACCTTGTCTTTCGCTTGCCTTTTCATCTTGTACCTGTGATTCTGGAACCAGATCTTTACTTGAGTAGGGGTAAGGTGGATCATGCTTGCCAGGTGCTCTCTTTCGGGTGCTGAGAGATACTTCTGTTGCTTGAACCTCCTTTCCAACTCATACACTTGAGCCTGAGAGAAAAGGACTCTTCTCTTCCTTCTAGGAGCTGCATGAAGAGGAGCCATTGACTTGGCAGCTTCTGCTATACCTTGTAAAGTGCCCATACCGGCCATGTTCATACCCGTAGATGGTCCCATAAATCTAGAAACTGACATATAGGCTATTAGCTTGTTGACATTGCAAGTCCTTTATCCAACAATTTACTTGACCTAAGTTATAACTTGGCATTAATAATTATATATATTGATAGTAAAAGTCTTAACATAAGAATAAGAAAGCTATACTTACTTGTTGAATATCTAGGGTCTGGGTTGGCTCCATACCAGCCAGTAGCTGCTGCGCTATTCCTCATGGTATCTTGATAAGTAGAGATATCTCCCATATTGCTAATGCTTCCATTGCAGTAACCACCCATTGCACCATGTGAAAACTGGGAAACACTGTGTGGCATGTGATAGGTGGTGGTAACTGTGGCATTGTGGCCCATGGAGTGCTGCTGCATCCCTGTCTGGGAGACGTGAGTCTGTCTATAGGCTCCTAGAGAGGTGCTCAGGTTACCAGCGTTGTCCATGCTGCCAAACTTCTTGTAGGTCTCTTCAATGGGACTCAGGATGTCGGTCACTGAAAAAGGTGTAGTATGCTTTGGGCTCAACGACATGGTTCAGCGACCAAGCAGGTAAAAAACTGATGATCTGATCAGCCTTGTGTAGTGTCAATTCTTTCTCCTTATGGATGTTGTCTACGTAAGAGAGTGCTTGGAGGACGCCTGAGATCCGATTGATCGCCTTACAAAGTAGGCGAGACCTAAGCTCTCTTATCTCGGGTTTATTTTAGCCTGTAGCCAGGTTTACAACACTCACTGAAGTGGGAGGGAAGGGGGGAGGCATGGGAGGGGCAACAGGAGACCATCACACAATACTCATTCACACATTTCCAAGATAATTGACTAAAGATGCAGTTACTTTCCTAATGAAGACCCTAATGTAAGCCAGCTAGAGCCATTCCTGAAAGCACATTCCTGGGCCAGGGATGTAAATAACACTCAACATCTATGAATAAGCAAGAGTAGATCCTCCTAGAAATGGTAAAATAGTTTGACATCTCTACCTGCTAAGAAAGAGAAGCGTGGAGAAGAAGGGACCTGTATACAGAATCCTAACTAATATGAGACCAAGGAGGACATTCATCTTCTAATGTAAGTAGTTTTGTAGTGTTTAGTAATGTAAGTGTTTTCATGTTTCGAAGGGCAGGCAATAAAATTCTGCCTTAAAAATCGCCCAGCAACAGGTTGTATGACTTGTTCATTTACAACACAGCAGCTTTCATCCTGCAACTATGTGGAGTATCTACCTCTCTGCATGCAGGTATGTATTGTTTACTTAATAATACGCATCAGGATTTTTTTCATTTCATTATAAAATTCTCAGAGCTTTATTACCTAATGAAAAAGTGCAGTGCTCAAAATGATTATCTATCTCTTGAAAAAACATTTTTTAGAAATAAAATTGTATAGTGATCGCTCCTTTATGATTTTTGTTCAGTTTTTACTGTTTATTTATCTTTCTAATATATATTCCATTAACAAATGTTGAACACATTTTTACAGTTATTATTTCCAAATGGGGCAAAGTAAGGCAAATGTATATATTTTTTTATTTATATGTTTTTCTCCCTATTTATCTTTAGACTATGTATAAATTAAGAATTTGCTAAAAATGCATTATTAAAATTAAAAATTAAAGCAAAAGGGAATCTATTTGATCTAACTTCCATTTAAAGGGAATCTCTTGTACTAAAGCAAATTGTGATGTTAGAATATCTGTATATTATCTTTTCCATCATTCCATCTATTTGCTTAGATTGTATTATTATTTCTATTTTTTTATCTTTTACTTGTATGTTATTTTAATTTCTTTTATTCAGGTTACCTTAAGGAAAGAAAACTCCCTGACTGTAATAGATGTACAAGAAGATCCGTACCACTAATATACTCAATGATCCTATAATAATAATGGAAGTAATAAGAATACTATCCCGTGTGTTAACAACATTAAGTATAAAATCTTATCACTAAGTCAATGATCATAAATAACATCAACAATAGCACAAAAAAAAAAATGTCATTAACTTTTTTTTTTTCATAGGCTAACTTTATTTAAAAGAGGACTTCAGGAGCCATGCGTTGGGCTGTAGGATTCTGCATCAGTAGGGTAGGCGTTCCCTCTTCTAACTTGGCAGTAAACCTCTTAATACTATGGATATTTTAGATAGAGTATATGTAGGGACATGTTCAGGCTTGGATTGTGGTGTACAGGGCTGTGACTACTCTATCAAACGCATGGTAGAATATGGTTAATGGATCCTCATGAGTTAAGAAAGGAGATTTATTTTCCCCCCTTAGCTCCTTAAAAGTAGATATAAAAGGTGTGTGTTGCTCTCATTATTTGTATCTCTGTACATAAGGGGTTCTGTAGATATGTATAAGAGGGTCAGAGAGTGCTCAGGAGGCCTGAGTCATATTGAGAGCTACTTTACCAAGTGCCAGGGAGACGGCTCAATGATTTGACCCATTAAGGGTTTAACTCTTTGATTTGAGGAGATCATAAAGCTTTTTACTGTATGGTTCTAGATTAGGCCTTGTACACACCAACCATCATTGCTCGTATGATATATTTCTATTTCTTCATGAACACCTTCCTTCTATATCTTGGTGAGAACCCTGAACCTGTATTCTTCATGTGCCCTCAACTGAACAATGCCACAATCCATGGAAATTTCTCTGGATGGAAGCCAATTGTTACTCCACAGAAACAGTAAGTATATCTACAGTGTTGTATGTGTGTGACACCCTGTATCACATTACACTTTCATTCCATTGATCAGCGTAGGGATCGAAGGCCAATGTCCATTTTCTTTCCTACATTCACTCAACTGCAGTCTTTTTTCGGGATTTTAATTATGTACCTTATGGCCTTATATTATAGAAACTAATTCTTCTATTTTTATTTACAGTAAACTTTATCAAAGTTTCCAAACAAACTGTATTGGTTTATTATATAGCTATATATAGTTCACGCTATTACATTTGCATTACTACATAGTGTGTATAATATCTTCTTTTCTATTATTTTCTGTCTCATATATATTTATGTAATAACTCTCTTGATTATTTCTCATATCTATTTCTATCTATCTCTACATTATATATTTACACACTACATTAACGTCAGTTTTTCATTACATGTTATATTGTTCTTTTTTTTCTTTTGTATATGTGTGTAGTACAGTATATATATAATATGTGTACAGACAGTCCCCGGGTTACGTACAAGATGAATTTGTATGTAAGTCGGAACTGTATATTTTATAATCGTAACCCCAGCCAAAATTCTTTTGGTTTCTGTGACTATTGCATTTTAAAAATGATGAATTGTCATAAGAATAGCAATAAAGCTTAATTGCAGACACTTCTGATATCTGTTATAGCTGTTTATTGTAGCATATGGCTAAAGTACAGTAAATTACGAGCATCCAGGGGTCTCAGTTCTTAAGTTGGGGACCGTCTGTGTCTATATCTATCTCTCTCTCTCTCTATAAATATATATATATATATATATATATATATATATATATATATATATATATATAGACATAGGTGGTCCCCAACGTTAAGAATATATATAATATATATATTTATTTATTTTTTATAAAATTGCACAAGGTAGTAATGTACAATATTACCGGCTTCCTATGTTAAATCTCCCGACTGACAATCTATTGGAGCTCAGTGTATCTAGAAGTGACATCAATAGTTTATTTCATTGTTTTGACTGTTGGATTGATCTTATGCCATGGATAGTCATAACTCGGTACTAGTCCTAACCAGAGTGACAATTCGAAATTACGAATATAACATGAGACTTCTCTATACTATTGTGTATAATGTTGTGATTACAGCCAGACATAATAATCACAATGTAAACATTGTAAAACAAGTGACTGCTGCAAATCTGGTACATGTTCATCTTACTTGCTATGTCCACCTAATGTCCTTACACGTGTAGCTAATTCATTTACAGACACATATGACAATTATTGTTTTATTATTATTCTGTACTTTATCCATTTGTAAGTCGGGCTCTGTTACCTTACATAGAAATAGAGCCATTAAGTGAGTCTTTAACTAGTATTTGTCATTTAAACGTTAAGTATGGAGTCTGCACAATACCCTATAATTCTCTATACTGCATTTCATGATTTGGTCAGTACTAATGTCCTTCATAAAAAGAAAAGGGATAGGTAAACACTGATTTCTGAGATAGAGCCAGTCCATTACATAGGAGTCTAAGCTGCTTTCTTTTCCTGGTAACAATAGACATCATTTTATGTGTAGCAGTAGATATTATAAGCAATTTTATGATATTAGGGCAACTACTTGTTGATGCTTGCTCTGTACAGACTATCTGCTATCTAATAATAATAAATCTTTATGTATCGCCATCATATTCTACAGCACTTTACAGATCATGGGGGACATATACAAATAAATTGACATTGCAGAGTAATGGCCATATGAAACAATACTGAGGGCCCTGCTCGCAAGAGCTTACAGTCTATGGGGGGATTTATTTGCTGTTGTATTGGCGCAAATACGCTTTGGGGACTTTTTATTGCGCCAAATGGACATAGGACAGTGCAAAGTCACTTCAAAATTCAATATTTGCTTAGACATATTTTTACAAAACTGAACTAAATTCATAATTTGCGATTGTGTGCAAATTTTAGTTTAGGTGCATGTTTTGGTGCAAAATGACTCCAGGCACCCCCTGGCATAGAAATAGGACAAAAACCACTACCAAACCTTTACTAATTGCTCTTTAGAGGGACATGTGCACCAAAAAAATAACATATTGTGATGTAAAAAAAAAAAAAAAACAATATTATGAGACAAAAACAAATACAACAACAAACATAGACTTGATGAATTCAGATAAAACAAAAATGGAGTTGAACATTGACAACCAAAGTCAAAGACCAATTGTAATGATACATTTCCCCCCTATGAATCAACCTATCAATCTAGCCATCTAATCCAAAAAAGAAGGCAGCACCCCCAATAAAGAGCTAGCTTCTTTTTTAAATTCCAATTTGGTGCTTTGTTTTGGGTAAGGCTTATGGATAGCACCCTATCTCTTTTTGATTGTGCTGCTGTTGTTTATCATTTTATCTATCTATCTCCATTTCTATCCATCGATGCTTCCACCTTTCCCACTTTCTATTACTGATATCAGTTTCTTAACCAATACATTCTGAAGTAATTAAACCCAATCTCAGAGTAGTAGTCATTGCACTAAATGTAATTGTGTAGCAATTACGGAGCAATACTCCAAATTTCAAATGGATCTTTTGGTCTAATTCTAGTATTATAATTGGAAACTGAAAACAAAGGTAATGTCGCAATTAAACATGTTCCGGAGCGGTGCAGTGAATAGTTGTAAAGTCTTGGCTAATCACCTATGGTAAGGGAGGCATTGTGTAGCCATGGAAACCCCACAATGTAGAAAGATGGCTGCATTTAACCAATTTACTGACGTCCAGGTGGTTTGATCATGTACTGTGGGCAATCTCTGTATAATAGGTTTAAAGTGAATTTGGAAAAACAAATAAAATAAGGTTTAGATTTTAGAAGATTGATGACGGGATGAGGGGGAAGAATATTCCTTTAAACTGAAATGTTAGAACTTCAGAAAGTCAGAATAGGAAGTATAGAATACAAATACTATCAATTCATTTAGGGCTTTATTGTACTATAAAAGTCTTCCTTTTAGGTATCCAACCAGTGGTGGATTATGATGTGGGTTGTCCCATGGCCCCATAAACCACTCATCATTTAGGAGATTAACTTGTCGTTCATTGGTTGCTATAAGTATTTGTCTGCGGCCACAGCACTACAGAAAATATAAAATGCTTGTCTGCACTGTATACTGTCAACCACTCATGTCCCTCTATAATAAGCCACATATTTTATATAACTTTATAACTGGAAGAGGTGACACTCTGTATCTGAGCAGCTGTAAGCGTGTGTGGGATCCCTCACAAACCCACTTTCTTCATTTTGTTACAACCCCATACTTTCCTCCTCACTACTTGTGGTTCTGGAGCACATCACAGATTTCTTCTCTTTGCCATCCGCTGCTAATATTCTGCAGAGGTGTCTAGAACAGTAACTACTACTCTCATCCTGCCCAGGCAGACACACACAAGTTCAAAATTTTCTCCCCCGGGGCTATTGTTGTCACTCACCTAATATGAGTCCAAGATGCAACATACAAACATAGGTGTACTGTCAGGGAAGGGAGCATAGTTCTACGATCTACCATGTCACCGATCCCAACCAGTAGACATTATACACATGTTTGAATCAATAATTTTATGTTCTATGTCCCTACTGGTGGCTAGTCAACAGATGACCTCTTAAGATATACTGTATATATATAATTATATAATCAGAGAAAAGTCCACAGCAGCACAATGCAAAAAAATCCCAAACAAAGGGAGGGTGCAATGCCTCAAACAGTCCTATTGCGGAGCAGCACAGCAAGTGTAATGGATCAAGTACAATGGTGGGTGCACGCCTCCAACAAACCCGATCCACCCGTTTGTAATGTCAGATATCCAAAATATGCAATGAGGCAGCTCATCCATAGAGCCATTAGTATGCTTGAACCTTATTTTGCCATGGGTGAATAAAGATCACCTTTATACTTACTGGAGTGCTGCCTTATTGCATATATATATACAGGTTGTCCCCTACTTAAGAACACTCGACTTACATACGACCCCTAGTTACAAACAGACCACTGGATATTGGTAATTTATTGTGCTTTAGCCCTAGGCTACAATGATCACCTGTAACAGTTATAACATATGTCTGTAATGAAGCTTTGGTGTTAAAGGGGTTATCCGGGTTTAAAAAAAAATTTTATGGCCGGGCTGGGGATGGCTATTTAAACATAATAAACATGTACTTACCTGCCTCCTCCGGTCTTGCCGATGTCCCGCCCGCGGCCCGTTTCTTCTCCGTGCGCCAGTTTTCAGTACAAGGGCGCACAGGGAGCTTCCGGCCGTCCGAGCTCCATGCGCTGCATCCCCAGCGCTTACAACGCTGAAGAAGGGACGGATGGGAGGGCCGTCCACAACCGCGTCCGCAGCTCCCTGTGCGCGCTTCCGTGCCCTGTTTGTTTACAGGCACAGAACGAAGTGACCCGCGTCGCGAGACACTCGGTGGCTCGGAGGAGGAAGTCCATGTTTATTATGTTTAACTATCCCTCCCCAGCCCGGCCATAAAAATTTAAACCCGATAACCCCTTAATCCTGATAATATCACAACCCAACATTTTTAAATCCAATTGTCACAGAGACCAAAAAGTTCTGGCTGGGATACAATGATAAAATCTACAGTTCTGACTTACATACAAATTCAACTTGAGAACAAACCTACAGACCCTATCTTTTGTATGTAACCTGGGGACTGCCTGTATATATTATATATATATATATATATATATTATATATATAATAACACTCACCGGCCACTTTATTAGGTACACCATGCTAGTAACGGTTGGACCCCCTTTTGACTTCAGAACTGCCTCATCTTCTTCTTGGCATAGATTCAACAAGGTGCTGGAAGCATCCTCAGATTTTTGGTCCATATTGACATGATGGGCATCACACAGTTGCCGCAGATGTTGTTGGCTGCACACCAGGATGCGAATCTCCCTTCCACCACATCCCAAAGATGCTCTATTGGATTGAGATCTGGTGACTGTGGAGGCCATTTGAGTACATGTAACCATTGTCATGTTCAAGAAACCAGTCTGAGATGATTCAGCTTATGACATGGCGCATTATCCTGCTGAAAGTAGCCATCAGATGTTGGGTACATTGTGGTCAAAAGGATGGACATGGTCAGCAACAATACTCAGGTAGGCTTGGGCGTTTGCAACGATGCTCAATGGTACCAAGGGGCCCAAGAGTGCCAAGAAAATATCCCCACACCATAACACCACCACCACCACCGCCTGACCGTGATACAAGCAGGATGGATCTATGCTTTCATGTTGTTGACGCTCACAATTCTGACCCTACCATCCGAATGTCGCACGCAGAAATTGGACTCACAGACCAGTCACGTTTTTCCAATCTTCTACTGTCCAATTTCGATGACTTGTGCAATTGTGCCTCAGTTTCCTGTTCTAAGCTGAAAGGAGTGGCACCCCGGTGTTGTCTTCTGCTGCTGTAGCCCATCTCCCTCAAAGTTCGATGTACTGGGCGTTCAGAGATGCTCTTTCTGCTACCTTGGTTGTAAGGGTGGCTTTGAGTCCCTGTTTGCCTTTCTATCAGCTTGAACCATTCCTGCCCATTTTTCTCTGACCTCTCATCAACAAGGCTTTCTGCCACAAACTGCCGCTCACTGGAGTTTTTTTCTTTTTCGACCATTCTCTGTAACCCTAGAGATGGTTGTGCGTGAAAATCCCAGTAGATCAGCAGTTTCTGAAATACTCAGACCAGCCCTTCTGCACCACCACACCATGCCACGTTCAAAGGCACTCAAATCACCTTTTCTTCCCCCATACTGAGGCCCAGTTTGAACTGCAGGAGATTTGCTGACTATGTCTACTCCCTAAATGCACTGAGTTGCCACCATGTGATTAGCTGATTAGAAATTAAGTGTTAACGAGCAGTTGGACAGTGTTACCTAATAAAGTGGCCGGTGAGTGTTTATATATATATATATATATATATATATATATATATATATATATATTATTATTTAAATAAGGATGGAGATGGTGGAATAGATGTGAATTGTACATTGTAACAAAAACGGGAAAGGTATGTGTCTTTTTTTAAAAAAACCACCAATGTGAACAATTTGGGCCTGACTCCTGCCCCCTACCTCACACCACCTGGTGGGTGGGGGTCAACTTTAACTCTTAAATGGGAACCCCCCATATGTTATTGAAGAAGCTGATCCCCAGTAGGAATTACATGATGTGACCTTTTTTGACAGCTGTCACTGTAATCGCCAAAATCGAAATGTGTGCAAAAACATTGAAAAAGGTGGAATTTTGATAAAGAACACATTAGATCAAAAATCTGAAATATGTTAGGTAATGTGTTCTAAAGCTATCCCACATTACCAATTCGGGCACTTAAGTATTCGATATTTGAAAACTATGGTAGGACACAAAAAATCTCTTCTTCAGAGGAATCTTTAGACCTACTATATCCACATTGTTGTTCCTGGATTATGCTGAGTTTGGTTCGAGATTTTTGAAAAATATTTGACACATATATTTTTAAGTTTTTTTTCCTGTATTTTTTGCAGATATTACCCATCCTGACCTTTTTGTTACAACCTGAATATAGTTATTTTTTTCTGTTGCCAAATTTTCTTTATTTTTAATAAGAATTTTAGAACTTGTGGAGACTATGTTTGCTTTTGACCACTGTTAACACTACCCTGCAAGAGCTGTGCTAATCATGTGGTAGCTTAGGTTCTACATAGCAATGCTACATTTGTGTATAGTTGACCCCACTCCAAGCCATATTTTCACAATGCCCCTTGAACATTATGGGTAACACTAGAACAGCTAATCTCCTTTCAGTAAAACACAGGCTAACTATGTGAAAAAAGTGGACATCTTGTTGAAAAAGGTGGGTTTAAAGGAAATCTACCATCAAAATCCATAAGGATTAACCAGGAGCACACATAGATCCAGGCACCGTGACTGTGGTAATCTTTTGTATTTGTTATCATGCCTCCTTCCTTCTCAAATTTTTTTTATCTTATTCTCAAAATAATGCTCCTCGTCATCTATCTTTACAGACTGTTGCACTGTCTAGCACTTGTGCAGAGAGCAGGAATTTACTCAAATTATGACAATATTCTTGTTCCAAATACCAAAATTATTACTAAGGCTTAGATACTTGGACCAATGATTGAGACAATACTAGAACTTTCATTGTTGAGTTTTGGCCGTCATAAAGGTGCCAACCTTTGGTTTCATGTTCCAGGAGCTTGCCATAATTTGGCCTAAGGGGGCAGATTTATTCAGCTGTCTGAAGTCAAATATTCAACCAATGAGAGCCCCTTAAATATTCATGAGCACTGGTAAATGAAAGCTGAGTATACAGGCAGTCCCCGGGTTACTACAAGATAGGTTCTGGCAGGTTTGTTCTTAAGTTGAATTTGTATGTAAGTCGGAACTGTATACTTATTATTGTAACCCGAGTCAAAATTTTTTTGGTCTCTTGACAATTGGATTTTAAAAAAGTTGGATTGTCTAAAAACCAGGATTAACAATAAAGCTTCATTCAGACACCTGTGATACTGTTACGCTGTTTATTGTAGCCCAAGACAAAGTACAGTAAATTGCCAAACCCGAGGTCCGTTTGTAACTAGGGGTCGTCTGTAAGTCAAGTGTTCTGAGCTTGTGACACCCTTAGCTGCCTTTTAGTATTCGCGAAAGCTGGGTGGTTCATTATGGGTCATTGATGTATCGCTGTGGGTTGAGTCCTATGAGTCCTCACCAGTCAGCTGCTGGGGGCGGCATCTTGTGGCTTATATATGGCTGCTACTTCAGGTGGGTTATACTTCTTCTGCACCAGACCTATTTATCTCTGCCTGACCTTGGACTGCTGAACTTGTGGTTCACAAGTACCCGCCAGTCATAGTAACCCCTTGTGCCTGATATGGCACTTTTGAAACTTCAGCTCTTGTTTCTTTCTTGCCTGATCCTGCCAGAGCTGATAAGGCCTCACGCAGTGAAAGTATAGGGGCCAGTGACACAGCCCACATCACAGCCTCCATAGACTTCTGTGGTCTCACTGGCAACAACTTGTTTACCACTCAGGGCATCGTCCTATATTTGTTCTGTTTTTGTGGCATAGACCCTCTGCTTTATCGTGGAGAGGGAGGGGTGAGGAGCTTTGGCTGTGGACGTTGTTACTATTACTGCGCAGCTTTAGTAAGCAGCTCACATGCCTTTTACTATGATGACATGTCCTCTTTAAGGAAATGTAAATTTAAGAGGAACTGTCCTGTAATGTTAAAAATTAAGGGCATACAAAGCGGGAATAAAACTTGATCTTAGGACAGTGATTGGCTGCAGTGTTCACTTGCTATAAAAAAGAATAGGCAGAAAGACCATGAGTAGCGGCATGGAGTTCTTTGGAATAGTTTATTGGTTTATTTAATGAGATCACAAAGACTTAGGAGACACACACAAATTGAACCTACATAAATCGCAGTAACATGATCATATAATGAGGTGGTTCTAGCCTTTTCGCGTCTGAGGAGAGAATCAGATTACCATCTTCCCCAATCAAACTCATTTGGTGCATCAAGTAAATATAAAGCACATAAGAAAAATATTCTGCACACAGAAATAATAGTTGAAATTAATATGAATTACATATAAATATGTACCTGCAATGAATGAGACCAAATCAAAATGACAGGGGCAACCGTTTCCCATTTGGAGACACAAGGTTTAATCACTGGAGGCAACAGGGCTTTTTCACTATGAGACTGTCATCTATAGAATAGCCTGCCTCCGGCTGGTCACAGCAGGGACAGCAGAAAAAGAGTTCATAGAGGTCCTAGATCACCTAATATTACACCTAAATAACATTGATATTATTTATATACAATGTTTACCCTCAAATCCTTCTCCTCATTCAATCCCTCCCCTTGCCTTGGTTGAACTTGGATGGACATTTGTCTTTATCAACCGTAACTAAGTAAATTTTCGTCTATCTCGAGTATAAGCCGAGTTGTTTTTCAGCACAAAAATGTGCTGCAAAACCCTAATCGGCTTATCCAGTCAATGAAGAAAAAAACCTCTGTGCTCAGCTTTCCGATGCCCCCCGCATGTCTTTTGTCTTCGCTCCGGTGCGCAGCCTTTTTGCACAAACATGAATGTCAGCATCACAGTTTGTGTACCATCGGCACACCACTATGATGTCAACAGCGGCTGACGTCATAGTGTGTGCGATGGGACGGTGCAGGGAAAGTGAGTTTTTTGGGTTTTTTTTGAGACTGAGCAGGCTCTGTGGGCTATATACGGGGGCGCGAGTCACTCCCTATTTACAGATGGGGGGGGCACTGGCTAATATGGGGGGGGGCCGCACTGGTTATAATACAGGGGGAGGGACTGACTATTACTGGGGAAAGCAGGCATGGCTATATATGGGGGGTCGCAGGCACTGTTATATACAAGGGGGAGGGACTGACTATCATACTGGGGAAAGCGGCACGGCTATAATAGTGGAGGGGACAGGGTACTGGCCATATGCTGGGGGAGGCACTGGCTATATACTGGGGGCCAGGCACTGCATTACGGGGACAGGCACTAGCTATTACTCAGTAGGAACTGGCTATATAATTCCTCCATTACGATGTGACAGTCACACAGCAAACACATAAGTTTATTATGAGCATTCTTTTCTTTCGTTTTTAAACATTCATTTTCCATTATGGCAGGATTTCTGTTAAATACAATTCTAGAAAAGCGTGTATAATAATTGTAATAATAAAATATATACAGTGTTTGGTTATCGCCACAATATATTAAATAAAATAAGCAAGTTTAATTGACGCGAGCAGCATAATTACAAGTATTCACAAATTTTTCTAATTTTAGAAAAGTGCAAATGTTTGTGTTAATATTAATATGAATGAATATATCAATATATTCTAATAATGTAACTTTTTATATTCTAGGAACTGGTCCCATCTAGTATGTATCATTTGAGGTGAATTGTAACGGGACTAGTTATTTTATGACTATTCAAGGTATAGATTGAATCCACATACAAAAAAAACTATTGATCTCCAAGTACACATCTACTACAAAAGAGAATGAATAATTACATGAAGTATGAATAATGGATCCAGTCCTGCCGCCAGCTCGGTCAAGCACTGACCTCTCTTTATCTCGGTGTTTCTTGTATTTGGAAAATGGGTGGGGAAGTTTCTAGGGCATCTGAAAGCAAGTATGTGCCCTTCCCCCTTCAAATATCCAAGACTCATGAATTTCCAGTTCACATAATATGACACGGAGCTCCTTATTGATGCCAAAATTGTAATGAGTACACTATACTTTTTTTCTTCTTTTTCCCCTTATAGATGTTGATGCGACTTCTATTAAGAGAAATGATATATTCATGTATTATTACATACTATTGCTACAAGTTTTATCCAAAAGTTACCATTTGTTAAACCTTAACTTATTTTCAAGTGTCAAATCATTATTTATAAGCTGTGACAACATTAAAGATTTCTTCATGTGGGGTCAATGTTATAACCGCTCCAGTCATTTCCCATGGTGTAATAGATTCGGCCAGGTTCAAACATACATTAATCAATGCAACACTAATAAAGCACATTAGACACAAAACCACAACAAACTGTTACAAAAGTTAAGAGGACCCTATTTTTTAGGACTCACCTCTATGTGGGAGGGTAGATGGAGACCGGAGGTTCTGGGAGCATAGCAGTGGGAGTTACGGTCGGTAATAACGCATTCTATAGAATTAGCTTTTAAGCCAGGGGCGTAACTTGAGGGGGGCAGATGCCCAAGAGGCTTACGGGGGCCCATAACGTCTCACTCACCCATAAGTAAGACTAGTTACTATAAACCATACATATCGGGGGCCTGGCACATGACTTTGCACTGGGCCCATCAGCTTCAAGTTTACGCCACTGGCTTTCAGGCACATTGAAGGTTTGGCAAGGGTAAGGGCAGGCTGAACATTTTGGTAGAGAGTTCCAGAGTATGGGGGTACTTGGGAGGGAGTCCTGAAGCAGACGTCTATCTAACTGATAATTATTCTAAAAAATACAGCTACAATTGTTTGCCCACAGATAGTAAAAACAGGAACCAGGACACCAGGGCTTCCTTTACTAGGTTAAAGATTTCGGTCCGAGCCCGGGATGTTCTGAGACAGCCGAACACGTTTCCTATCCGGCAGCTCTCGAAATTTCCACTTCCATTCTGTACCTCCTCGAAGGCAGGATTGGAGAGTAATGATCGCGGTACAGGGGGCAACCACAGGGCGGACTGACCCCTTTCCAAGCCCACATCTCCAGGCACACATGAGACACTCATAAAATTGATTCAGTGAAACAGGCGCCACGCAGCCACATCGCCGGCTCTATGCTATCATGTGGTGCCGTGACGACATTATCGCGCCCCCATGTATACACTGTGCGCAGGACCAAGTGCGGGTACGTGCCTCTGTCTGTGGACTAGAGAAGACCCTGGTGGCGCATCAGGAAGGTGAGTATAGAGTATACCATAATAAAAAGGGAGGGTAAAGAAAATGGCTCTTGGGCAGTATATTATAAGGAGTGGAACGTGCAAAAATGGCTCCTGGACAGGATTATATGGCGAGGGTTACGAAAAATGGCTTCTTGGCGATATTGTAAGAAGGGGTTGTACAAAATGCTCCTGGGAAGCATAGATATAGAGGCTCCTATAAGATATTATAAAGGAGACCCTCTTGACATTATATTGGAAGGGGGATATTATTTCAAACAAGAAGAGGGGGTGGCTCCTCACAGTAATAATAATAATAAATAATAAATTCAAGATTTCTAGGCAATCTTTAATGATGAGGTGGCAGGGTTACAGAAAATTAACAGGGTACTGCTTTGCTAACTATAATCAATGGAAGAAACATCATAATAGGAGATATCATTGCTGTATAAACTATTAGTGGGTGCTGTATGGTAAATTAGGAAAGTTTTTTTTTACCCAAAACATTATAAATGAGGTAAGTGACTGTGGTGTTTTTAGGGCGCAGTTGTGTGCATCGGGAGCTGAAGACATCTTGTTCTGAATTTTGTAGCGATAAATCACTACTGAAGACGTTATCAAAGTTCTGTAACTGATACTTCTTCTGTGTCACCAAGATGATGAAAGGGCAGATCAAAGTAGAAGTCCGAAACTACGACTGAGTTATACAATAGTGATCTATATCTACCTTAAGGCAACTGGAGTGCAGTAATTTTTTTTGCAGTGTATAGTAATATGCGGTATATTCCCAGCTGACATATATTTATGTATGTGCTGCACTCACTAGTGCAATATTATGATATTGTACAGTATATGGGTTTGATATATATTAGTGTTCACCTATCTTGAGGGTTTGTTGTATGTGTAGCCATAAATATGTGTGTGTACAGTATATATGGTGCTGATTCTGCCAGCTTGCATTTCCGACTATGTATCCAACACCTGTACTCTGGTTCTGTACATCATAAATCTGAAAGAAAAGATTCTTATCTTTAATATGACACAATTAAAATATGCATCTTTCCAGGTACTATAGAACCCAAATACTGCTTCTGAAGTGATAACCCTCCCCCAGAACCACTAAAAACTTCCGCATCTCACATCTGAAAACTGATAGAAAAGTGATATTTGCTGAATCAGGGGGAGATATTTTATGGGTAAAATATGGTGTAAAGAGGGATGACTACCCCAGTTGAGCGCTTGTGGTTTTATGGTGACAGTCCTTATTACTATAGCAATATATATATATTACACACAGAGCGCAATTAGTGCTATCAATAAGTAAATACATGTGAATTACAGTATTACATAACTCTGATAGAGAGCTGCAGCATCTTCTGGTGTCCACATAGAATTGGATAGGGTAGTGGGTACAAAGGTTGGTGGTAAATCCAAGTATAAAACAGACGCACTGTTTCATGTGTGAATTCAGAGAACGATTTTTATTGCGTAGGTAAAAATCGGACATGTTCTAATAACTAGCTATTCTGACATATGCGCTTGAAGGCATTTGAACAGCTTTTTAAGTTATTTCTCCCCCGATCGCAGACATGCTAGCCTAACCTTAGACACCATACACACTTTTGAAATGTTCTTCAAAACACAGGTTATTCGCATCTTGTGAACACGGCCTTAGGGCTGCATTCACCAATGGGCTTTATTACTAAGGGGTCCTGCGGCCGCGCATTTGCATCAGGTTTTTTCCGACGTTTTCAAGGTTCGCACCGCTGGACAGGTATTTATAGGTGATTGTGTCGCACAGAAGCTGGCGCCGATTGCACACAATCCAATCGCTCCAGCTTTCATGCGACAAATTGGGGGGTGGGCTGTCGGACGATCCAACGCATTCGGACAAACCGTGAATTAACTCAAATTGTGTCACAAGCCAAGGCACTTACATGCACCGGGAGGAAATAGTGAACTACGTAGGATCGGACGGGGGAGCGAGACATGCAGGATCTTAGTGAATCGCTGCCACACTGCCTGATCATCGGACATTCCGGACCTCGTGAACTCAAGTGGGCCGGGTAACGTAAATGTGCCCCAATTGTGTTACATGAGTTTTTAAACATCTTACGAACCCATTGGGTAAAACGCCGCTCAAGTAAATGATTGATATGTAAACTAAAGAGTGTACTGCTTTGCCCAAACGTATGCAAATGCATTGTTTGAACACAGCCTAAAAATGTGCACGCAATATTTCCGTGTAGCGTTAGAGGGCCCCAGAAACAATTTCATGGTGGGACCTAGGCTCCACAGTCCGACACTGCTACATGGTCGGCTCTGGAGTTCGCAGCCCCTGGGCGACAGAGCCTCAGTAGGCCCCTTTACAGTGTAGGGGAAGATCTGTACTTGACCCCACTGATAAATAAATGTATCCATACAATCTGATATTAAAAGAAATTAAAGACAAAGCAAAAATAAAAGCAAACAAATTAGAAGCGAATAAAAGAAAACATGATGATGGTTAAGGAGTAAATGTAGGGAACCCGGGAAGTGTAGAGCCAGCACATATTCTCACTAGGCTATATATAACCACCCACCAAATTAAGCTATGGAAGTTTGGCTGTGAAAACCATAACTTCCTCTTCTGGATCCCCTGAACTCCACCCAGAGGATGAACATCCACAATGTAAATGAATGCAGTATATTTATCAGAATTCTTTTCCTCCCAGCCAAATAGAACCAGAAAATGAACGTTTCTTAGTAAGAAGATGTCTCTGCCTTGTGTGATAATTCTTAATACATCGTAGGGGATAACCGCTGCGCAAAATGGAGTGGACGAGAAGAGATCTAAAGGAGACAGTTTATGCAAAAGACTTGGTATTTCCAATTGGTAGAAGGTGGAAATGATACCTATGTATTGGCATCTGGAAAATTATGCACTAATGTAATCTATGTTCATGCAATATCCATTCTTTTGTGTAATATGGATGGAGCTTTTGTGCTCTTGGGTCGTCACACCTTGTTGTATACCCCTCATGTCTGCTTTAGGTGGATCAGGAGCACTATGAAAACTATGGGCATTACTTACCCGGCCCATTCGCGAGCCAGCGACGCGTTCTCTGAACAGGATTCGGGTCCGGAACGGGATTTATGAAGGTGTTCCTCCGCCGTCCACCAGGTGGCGCTGCTGCTGCTGAAAGCATGGACGCCGGAATACCCGAGCTGGACCGGGTAAGGTAAGCGCTTCCCAAGCGACACTTTTCGGTTTTTAAATGCGGCGGTTTTTTTCAGAATCCGTCGGTTTTTTCGTTCGCCCACGCCCCCCCCCCCCCTATTTCCGTCGCGTGCATGCCAGCGCCGATGCGCCCACAATCTGATTCGCGTCGCCAAAATCCCGGCAATTTAGGTACAATCGGCGCAAATCGGAATATTCGAGTAATCACGCCGGGGAAACGCGATTCGCGGCCCTTAGTAATGACCCCTACTATGTGTAGGAGGGCCACATAGCATGTACCAGACAATGCACTTTTAGTGAACTCTACGCGGGTAAGTAATTTGCCCCACTGTCTCCATTACTGCTGTGTGCATGAGGTCTACCTCCTCGAATGGTTGGCTTTACAAAAACTCTTGTTGTTTGTGTAAACATGGCGTAAGTATTTGGAAGCCTTTCGTTACTTTGTACATTTCCAACACATTTTTAAATCTACCACTATGTCATAAAATATTTTTTTAAAGAATTAAAAATGTCTCAACAGGGGTGGTGCGCCTGGCGGCATTACGTGAGCACGTCGTGCGCGATCCCTCCTCTCCCCCCGGCTCCGTCCCCCGGCATCCCCACAGGACAATATGTTGCCGCGTTCTCGAGAACAGCGCGCCGCACCTCTTCACTTTTTCTGACTGCCCTGCGTTGTTTATGGTGCGAGGGGGCACTTGGAGCTCCATCAGAAGCTTCCTCCGGAGTTAGAGCGGACCCCGTCGCTCCGGCTAGTTGGTGGTGGAGAACCCGTAGTAGCGACCCGGAGTAGAGAGGAGACCCCTGGTCAGCGGTTGGAGCAGAAGAACAGCGGCTGGAGGCTGCTCAGCGATAGCAGGATTACCTCCTCACTAAGCTTTTCTCGGAAAGGGCTGTATGGCCAGGATCCGGGCTAAAGCGGCAATAACGGGAAGCCGCGGACCAGATAAGTATGATGCTTCTGAACACCAATGTGGAGGTATAATAATTTGTCTTCATTCTCTGCGAGCCCGGGCGGACAAAAACGGTTCCTTTTGCCAATATATTTGCATGTTAACCCCTACTGTGCTGGCTGACTAACACATTGTGTGCTCCTGCGACACATCCTACCTTGTGGACTCTGTATCCAAACGCATCAGCTTTCATAACTCCTCGACTAACCCAGCATACTAATTGCATTAAGCAGACGACAACTGAAGTTATTAATAATCTTCTTTAACCCCTGACATTTACACAGGGGGGTTTACCCTCCCTGTGTTGCGGGCTAGTTCGGCTACAAAAACTGTCTGCTCAAGTGATGTACATCAATCTCTGCTCTAACCCCTGGCCTTTTTCTGAAAAAGTCTGTTTATGTATTAAGAAAGTGCGGGGTTATGCTTTTCGTGCTGGCTGGCCAATTTTAACACCCCTGTATATTTGCTGAGGTCTCTCTCTCCTGGATGATTTTATGTTTGCTAAGACTTTGTCTTGTAACTTTGGGGCTAAAGGATTAATTCGAGAACAACACGGTTGCTCATCCCCCTGGAAAACTATGGACGTGCTCTATTCCGTGGCAGATTTAACACCTACTGAGACTGGCCGACGCTGGCTGTGAAGGGAAAAAAGAAAAGAAAAAGGGGATACTCTTTTGGTGTCTAACTTTACTCTAGAACCCCTCACACATTGAATGGACTTCTGTATGAGTAGACATAGTTTTTCTCAATTTTGGGCTCCCCAAAAAAAACGGCAGTCACAGCTTACTGATAGGGGGACACCCCTTTCTGTATAGTCAGCGGGCTAACTAACACCTGGTCAATTATTGGACTTGTTTCGTTTTTTTTTTTTTTTTTTTTTTTTTTTTTCTTCCAGAAACTATTATCAACTGTAACAAGCCCTTAACTTTGTGAAGCTACTATATTCTTGCATTAAGTCGGCTAGATATTTTGTGGTAACAGTAGGGGGTAGCAGGTTGTGGCTGAATTACTTGGATATTTAACTACCATAAGCCAACACCTTCCGTAAGTGGGGATTGCTTAGACATCGGCTGCATAAAATTTGTGTTTGGAAAACTTTTCTATTTACTATCTAGAATATTGAACGCATATTTGAGGATTCATTGGACATCACTGATTATAGCAGATCCCCCGGTATCCTTATATCAGAGCTGCCGAGCGGGTAAGTACAAGTGCTTTTCAAGCAGAAGCGGTTATCCGGGTTTAAAAAAAAATTTTATGGCCGGGCTGGGGATGGCTATTTAAACATAATAAACATGTACTTACCTCCTCCGGTGCTGCCGATGTCCCGCGCCGCGGCCCGTCTTCTCCGTGCGCCAGTTTCAGTACAAGGGCGCACAGGGAGCTTCCGGCGCTTACAACGCTGAGAGATAGGGACGGATGGGAGGAGCCGTCCACAACGCGGACCGGAAGCTCCCTGTGCGCGGCTTCCGTGCCCCTGTTTGTTTACAGGGGCACAGAACGAAGTGACCGCGGCGCGAGACATCGGTGGCGCCGGAGGAGGTAAGTCCATGTTTATTATGCTTAACTATCCCTCCCCAGCCCGGCCATAAAAAATTTTTTAAACCCAGATAACCCCTTTAATCCTGATAATATCACAACCCAACATTTTTAAAATCCAATTGTCACAGAGACCAAAAAAGTTCTGGCTGGGATTACAATGATAAAATATACAGTTCTGACTTACATACAAATTCAACTTGAGAACAAACCTACAGACCCTATCTTTTGTATGTAACCTGGGGACTGCCTGTATATATATATATATATATATATATATATATATATATATATATATAAAAAATCCATCCAATGTGAACAATTTTGGCCTGTACTCCTGCCCCCTACTCACACCACCTGGGTGGGTGGGGGTCAACTTTAAACTCTTAAATGGGAACCCCCATATGTTATTGAAGAAGCTGATTCCCCAGTAGGAATTACAATGATGTGACCTTTTTTTGTGACAGCTGGCACTGTAATCGCCAAAAATCGAAATGTGTGCAAAAACATTGAAAAAGGGTGGAATTTTGATAAAAACACATTAGATCAAAAATCTGAAAATAGATGTATGTAATGTGTTTCTAAAAGCTATCCAACATTACCAAATTCGAGCACTTAGAGTATTCGATATTTGAAAACTATGTAGGCAACAAGAAAAATCCTCTTCTTCAGAGGGAATTCTTTAGAACTACTATATCCACATTGTTGTTCCTGGATTATGCTGAAGTTGGTTGAGATTTTTGAAAAATATTTGACACATATATTTTTAAGTTTTTTTTCCTGTATTTTGCAAGATATTTCACCATCCTGACCTTTTTGTTACAACCTGAATATAGTTATTTTTTTCTGTTGACCAAATTTTCTTTATTTTTAATGAGAATTTTAGAACTTGGTGGAGGACTATGTTTGCTTTTGACCAGCTGTTAACACTACCCATGCAAGAGCTGTGCTAATCATGTTGGTAGCTTAGGTTCTACATAGCAAATGCTACATTTGTGTATAGTTGACCCCACTCCAAGCCTTATTTTCACAATGCCCCTTGAACATTATGGGTAACAGCTAGAAGAGCTAATCCTTCAGTAAACACAGGCTTAACTATGTGAAAAAAGTGGACATCTTGTTGAAAAAAGGTATGGTTTAAAGGAAATCTACCATCAAAATCCATAATGATTAACCAGGAGCACACATAGATCCAGGCACCGTGACCGTGGTAATCTTTTTGTATTTGTTATCTATGGCCTCCTTCCTTCTCAAAATTTTTTTTTATCTTATTCTCAAAATAATGCTCCTCTGTCATCTATCTTTACAGACTGTTGCACTGTCTAGCACTTGTGCAGAGAGCAGGAATTTACTCATATTATGACACATAATTCTTGTTCCAAATACCAAGAAGTATTAGCTAATGGCTTAGATACTTGGACCAATGATTGAGACAATTATCTAGAACTTTCATGTTGAGTTATTGGCCAGTATAAAGGTGCCAACCTTTGGTTTCATGTTCCAAGGAGCTTGGCCATAATTTGGCCTAATGGGGCAGATTTATCAAGCTGTCTGAAAGTCAGAATATTCAACCAATGAGAGCTCCCCTTTAAAATATTCATGAGCACTGGTAAAATGAAAGCTGAGGTATACAGGCAGTCCCCGGGTTACATACAAGATAGGTTCTGCAGGTTTGTTCTTAAGTTGAATTTGTATGTAAGTCAGAACTGTATACTTTATTATTGTAACCCGAGTCAAAATTTTTTTGGTCTCTTTGACAATTGGATTTTAAAAATGTTGGATTGTCAAAGGAACCAGGATTAACAATAAAGCTTCATTGCAGACACCTGTGATAACTGTTATAGCTGTTTATTGTAGCCCAAGACTAAAGTACAGTAAATTGCCAAAACCCAGAGGTCCGTTTGTAACTAGGAGTCGTCTGTAAGTCAGGTGTTCTGAGCTTGTGACACCCTTTAGCTGCCTTTTAGTATTCACGAAAAGCTGGGTGGTTCATTATGCAGGTCAGTGATGTATCAGCTGTGGGTTGAGCCCTATGAGGTCCTCACCACTCATCTGCTGGGGGCGGCATCTTGTGGCTTATATATGGCTGCTACTCAGGCTTTCTTCTGCACCAGACTCTATTTATCTCTGCCTGACCTTGGACTGCTGAGACTTGTGGTTCACAAGTACGCCTGCCAGTCACTAGTAAGCCTTGGCCTGATATGGCACTTTTGAAACTTCAGCTTGTTTCTTTCTTGCCTGAATCCTGCCAGAGCTGGTAAGGCCTCACGCAGGTGAAAGTATAAGGGCCAGTGATACAGCCACATCACAGCCTCCATAGACGTCTGTGGCACCTGGTCACAGTGCGGTGTGCACACAGTGTCTCACTGCACTGTTACCAATCAGGACATGTCCTATATTTTGCTGTTTTTGTGGCATAGACCCTCTGCTTTCAGTGGAGAGGGGAGGGGTGAGGAGCTTTGAGCGTGGACGGTGTTACTATTGTACTGCGCAGCTTTAGTAAGCAGCTCACAGTGCCTTTTACTATTGATGACATGTCCTCATTAAGGAAATGTAAATTTAAGAGGACTGTCCTGTAATGTTAAAAATAAGGCATACAGCGGGGAATAAAACTTGTTCTTAGGACAGTGATTGGCTGCAGTGGTCACTTGCTAAAAGAAAAGAAATGGGCAGAAAGGACCATGGAAGTAGCGGCATGGAGTTCTTTGGAATAGCTCATTGGTTTAATTTAATGAGATCACAAAGACTTAGGAAGACACACAAATTTGAACCTACATAAAATCGCAGTAAACATGATTCAGTATAATGGAGGTGGATTCTAGCCTTTTAGCTGTCTGAGGAGAGAATCAGATTGCCTTTCTTCCCCAATCAAAACTCATTTGGTGCATCAATAGTAAATATAAAGCACATAAGAAAATATTCTGCACACAGAAATATATAGTTGAAATTAATATGAAGTACATATAAATATGTTCCTGCAATGAATGGACCAAATCAAAAGACGAGGGGGCACCGTCTCCATTTGGAGACAACAAGGTTTAATCACCGGAGGCGACAGGGCTTTTTTACTATGAGAACTGTCAATCTATAGAATAGCCTGCCTTAGGAGCTGGTCACAGCAGGGACAGCAGAGAGCTTCAAGAAGGGTCTAGATGCCTTTTTACACCTAAATAACATTGATGGCTATGTTATATAGAATTGTTTACCCTAAATCCCTTCCTCATTCAATCCCTTCCCTTCCTTGGTTGAACTTGATGGACATTTGTCTTTTTTCAACCGTAACTATGTAAAAGATGGCGTATATACTCGTGTATAAGCCGAGTTTTTCAGCACAAAAAATTTTGCTGAAAAACCCTAATTCAGCTTATAGTCAAGTCAATGAAGAAAAAAACCTCTGTGCTCAGCTTTCCGATGCCCCCCGCAGGTCTTTTGTCTTCGGCTCCGGGCGCAGTCCTGTTGCACAAACCATGATGTCAGCATCACAGTTTGTGCACCATCGGCACACACTATGATGTCAGCAAGCGGCTGACGTCATAGTGTGTGCGATGGGACCGTGCAGGGAAAGGTGAGTTTTTTGGGGTTTTTTTTAGACTGAGCAGGGGGCTGCTGGCTATATACGGGGGGCGCAGGCACTCCCTATTTACAGGATGGGGGGGGCACTGGCTATATATGGGGGGGCGCAGGCACTGGTTATATACAGGGGGAGGGACTGACTATATACTGGGGAAAGCAGGCACTGGCTATATATTGGAGGGGCAGGGACTGGCCATATGCTGGGGGAGGCACTGGCTATATACTGGGGGCCAGGCACTGGCTATATACTGGGGAGCAGGCACTAGCTATATACTCAGGGTAGGAACTGGCTATATAATTCCTCCAGTACGATGTGACAGTCACACAGAACACATAAAGTTTATTATGATGCATTCTTCGTTTTTAAAACATTCATTTTCCATTATGGCAGGATTTCTGTTAAATACTAATGTCTAGAAAAGCGTGATAATAATTGTAATAATAATAAATATAATAAAGTGTTTGGTTAATCGCCAAATATATTAAATAAAATAAGCAAGTTTAATTGACCAGCAGCATATATTACAATTGTATTCACAAATTTTTCTAATTTATAAAAAGGTGCAAAATGTTTGTGTAATATTAATATGAATGAATATATCAAATATTTTAATAATGTATTACTTTTTTAATATTCTAGGAACTGGTCCCATCTAGTAATGTATTCATTTGAGGTGAATTGTAACTGGACTAGTTATGTTAATGACTATTCAAGGTAAGAGTTGAATCCAACATACAAAAAAAACTATTGATATCCAAGGACACATCTACTACTAAAGAGAATGAATAATTACATGAAATGATAATGAAATGGATCCAGTCCTGCCGCCAGCTCAGGTCAAGCACTGACTCCTCTCTTTATCTCGGTGTTTTGTATTTGGAAAATGGGTTTGGGAAGTTTCTAGGGCATCTGAAAGCAAGTATGTGCCCCTTCCCCCTTCAAATATCCAAGACTCAATGAATTTCCAGTTATAATGTGACACGGGGAGCTCCTGATTGATGCCAAAATTGTAATTTACACTATACTTTTTTTCTTCTTTTTTCACCCCTTTATAGGATGTGATTGCACTTCTATTAATAGAAATGTATATTCATGTATTATTACTACTATTGCTACAAGTTTTTAATCCAAAAGTTACCATTTTGTTACCTTTACTTAATTTTCAGTGTCAAATCATTTATTTAACATGTGACAACATTAAAGATTTTCTTCAATGTGGGGTCAATTTATACAGCTCCAGCATTTCCATGGTGTAATAGATTCGGTCAGGTTCACATACATTACATCAATGCAACAACTAATAAAGCACATTAGACACAAAACCACAAAACTGTTACAAGTTAAAGGAGGACCCTATTTTTTAGGACTCACCTCTATGTGGGAGGGTAGATGGAGACCGGAGGTCTGGGAGCATAGCAGTGGGGTTACTGCGTGTAATAACTCATCTCTATAGAATTAGCTTTTAGCAGGGGCGTAACTTGAGGGGGTGCAGAGGCCCAAGAGGCTTAGGGGGCCCATACGGTCTCACTCACCCATAAGAGAAGACTAGTACTATAAACCATACATTATCGGGGGCCTGGCACAGACTTTGCACTGGGGCCCATCAGCTTCAAGTTACGCCACTGGCTTTCAGGCTACATTGAAGGTTTGGAAGGTAAGGGACAGGCTGACACATTTTGGTAGAGAGTTCCAGAGTATGGGGGATACTTGGGAGGAGTCCTGAAGACAGCTGTCTATCATACACTGATAATATTCTAAAAAAATACAGCTACAATTGTTTGCCCAAAGAGTAGTAAAAACAGGAACCAGGACACCAGGGGCTTTACTAGGTTAAAAGATTTCGGTCCGGAGCCCTGAATGTTCCTGAGACAGCAGAACACGTTTCCTATCCGGGCAGCTCTCTAAATTTTCACTTCCATCTGTATCCTCGAAGGCAGATATGGAGGAGTAATGATCGCGGTAACAGGGGTGCAACCACAGGGGCGGACCTGGCCCTTTCCAAGGCCCACATCTGCCAGGCACACATTGAGACACACATAAAATTGATTCAGTGACACAGACAGCCAGGCAGGCACATCGCCGGGCTCTATGCTATATCATGGTGGTGCCGTGACGACATTATCGCGCCCCCATGTATACACTGTGCGCAGGACAGCAGAGTGCGGGTACGTGCCTCTGTCTGCTGGACTAGAGAAGACCCTGGTGCGCATCAGGAAGGTGAGTATAGAGTATACCATAATAAAAAGGGAGGGTAAAGAAAAATGGCTCTTGGGCAGTATATTATAAGGGAGTGGAACGTGCAAAAATGGCTCCTGGACAGGATATTATAATGGCGAGGGTTACAGAAAAATGGCTCTTTGGCAGTATATTGTAAGGAAGGGGTGTACGAAAATGGCTCCTGGGCAGCATAATATGAGGGGGCTCCTATAAAGGATATTATAAAGGAGACCCTCTTTGACAGTATATTGTAAGGGGGATAGTATTTTCAAACTAAGAGGGGGTGGCTCCCCTACAGTAATAATAATAAATAAATAATAATTAAAGATTTCTAGGCAATCTTTAATGATGAGGTGCAGGGTTACATGAAAATTAACAGGGTACAGGCAGTCCCCGGGTTACATACAAGATAGGGTCTGGAGGTTTGTTCTTAAGTTGAATTTGTATGTAAGTCGAAACTGTATATTTTATAATTGAAGTTCTAGACAATTTTTTTTCTTTTGTCCCAGTGACAATTGGAGTTTCAAAATTTTTGGTGTAATTGGACCAAGAATTATCAATAAAGCTTCATTACAGGCATCTTACAGCTGGACATTGCAGTCTGGGACTATAGTAACATCCAGAGAGCTTCACCAGAGGTCACAGTGGGCAGAGGGGTCCGTCTGTAACTATGGGTTGTCTGTAAGTCGGGTGTCCTTAAGTAGGGGACCGCCTGTACTGCTTTGCTAAATATTAATCAAATGGAAGAAACATACATTAATAGGAGGATATCATTGCTGTGTAACTATTAGTGGGTGCTGTATGTAAATTAGGAAATGTTTTTTTTACCTATGACATTATAAGTGAGGTAAGTGACTGTGGTGTTTTTAGGGGCGCAGTTTGTGCATCATGGAGCTGAAGACATCTTGTTCTGAATTTTGTAGCGATAAATCACTACTGAAGACGTTATCAAAGTTCTGTAACTGATAACTTCTGTGTCACCAAGATGATGAAAGGGCAGATCAGAAGTAGAAGTCCGAAACTACGACTGAGTTATACAATAAGTGATCTCTATATCTACCTTATGGCAAACCTGGAGTGCAGTAATTTTTTGGCAGTGTATAGTAATATGCGGTATATTCCCAGCTGACATATATTTATGTATGTGCTGCATTCACTAGTGCAATATTATTAGTATTGTACAAGTATATGGGTGTTGGGATATATATTTATGTTCACCTATACTTGAGGTTTTGTTGTATGTGTAGCATAAATATAGTGTGTGTACAGTATATATGGTGCTGATTCTGCAGCTTGCATTTCCGACTATGTATCCAACACCTGTATCTCTGGTTCTGTACATCATAAATCTGAAAGAAAAGATTCTTATCTTTAATATGACACAATTAAAATAATGCATCTTTCCAGGTACTATAGAACCCAAAATACTGGCTTCTGAAGTGATAACCCTCCCCCGAAACCACTAAACTTCACTCATCTCATCTGAAAACGTGATAAGAAGAGTGATATTTGGCTGAATCAGGGGGAGATATTTTATGGGTAAAATAAGGTGGTAAAAGAGGGAATGACATACCCCAGTTGAGGGCGCTTGTGGTTTAGTGGTGACAGGTCCTTATTAATATAGCAAATATATATATATATACACACAGAGCGCAATATAGTGCTATCAATTAAGTAAATACATGTGAATTACAGTATTACATAACTCTGAGTAGAGCTGCAGCATCTTCTGGTGTCCAACATAGAATTGGATAGGGTAGTGGGTACAAAGGTTGTGGTAAAATCCAAGTATAAACAGACGCACTGTTCATTGGTGATTCAGAGAACGATTTTTATTGCGTAGGTAAAAATCGGACATGTTCTTAATAAGGCTATTCTGACATATGCGCTTGAATTGCATTTTGAACAGCATTTTAAGTTATTTCTCCCCGATCGCAGACATGCTTAGACCTAACCTTAGACACCATACACACTTGAAATGTTCTTCAAAACACAGGTTATTCGCATCTTGTGAACACGGCCTTAGGCTGCATTCACACAATGGGGCTTATTTACTAAGGGTCCTGCGGCCGCATTTGCATCAGGTTTTCCGACGTTTTCAAGGTTCGCACCGCTGGGACAGGTATTTATAAGGTGATTGTGTCGCACGAAAGCTGGCGCGATTGCAACACAATCCAATCGCTCCAGCTTTCATGCGACAAATTGGGGGGTGGGCTGTCGGACGATCCAACGCATTCGGACAAACAGTGGAATTTAACTTCCAAATTGTGTCGCAAACCAATGCACTTACATGCACCGGGAGGAAGATAGTGAACTCCGGAGGACCTGAGCGGGGAAGCGACACAAGCAGGATACTGGGTGCACGATCTTAGTGAATCGCGCCAAACTGCCTGATCATCGGACATTCCGGACCTCGTGAACTCAAGTGGCCGGGTAAGTAAATGTGCCCCAATGTGTTTACATGAAGTTTTAAACATCTTACGAACCCATTGGGTAAAACGCAGCTCAAAGTAAATGATGTGATATGTAAACTAAAAGATGTGACTGCTTTTGCCCAAAACGTAATGCAAATGCATTGTTTGAACACAGCCTAAAAATGTGCACGCAATATTTCCGTGTAGCGTTAGGAGGGCCCACAGAAACAATTTCAATGGTGGGACCTAGGCTCCACAGTCCGACACTGCTACATGGTCGGCTCTGGATTTCTGCAGGCCCCTGGGCGACAGAGCCTCAGTAGGCCCCTTTACAGTGAGGGGAAGAGGGGAAGATCTTACATTGACCCCACTGGTAAAATAAATGTATCCATAAAATACTGATATATAAAAGAAATTAAAGACAAAGCAAAAATAAAAGCAAACAAATTATAAGCCATTAAAAGAAAACATGATGATGGGTAAGGAGTAAGTGTAGGGAACCTGGGAAGTGTAACCAGCACATATTCTCATAGGCTATATATACACACCCACCAATATTAAGCTATGGAAGTTTTGCTTGAAAACCATAACTTCCTCTTCTGGATCCCCTGAACTCCACCCAGAGGATGAACAATCCACAATGTAAATGAATGCAGTATATTTTATCAGAATTCTTTTCCCAGCCAAATAGAACCAGTAAATGAACGTTCTGTAGTAAGAATATGTTCTCTGCTTTGTGTATATTATTCTTAATACATCGTAGGGGATAACCGCTGCTGCAAAATGGAGTGGACGAGAAGAGATCTAAAGGAGACAAGTTTCTTGCAAAAAGTACATTGGATTTCCAATTGGTAGAAGGTGGAAATGATACCTATGTATTGGCATCTGGAAAATTATGCACTAATGTAATCTTATGTTCATGCAATATCCATTCTTGTGTAATATGTGGATGGAGCTTTGTGCTCTTGGGTCGTCACACCTTGTTGTACCCCTCATGTACTGTCTGCTTTAGGTGGAGCAGGGAGCACTATGAATACTATGTGTAGGAGGCCACACAGCATGTACCAGACAATGCACTTTTAGTGAACTCTAGCGGACGGGTAAGTAAATGTGCCCCACTGTCTCCATTTACTGCTGTGTGCATGAGGTCTACCTCCATCGAATGGTGGCTTTACAAAAACTCTTGTTGTTTTGTAAACATGGCGTAAGTATTTGGAAGCCTTTTGTTACATTTGTACATTTCCAACACATTTTTAAATCTACCACTATGTAATAAAAAATATTTTGAAAGAATTAAAAATGTCTTCAAAGGATTCAATAAAAAGGTGAAAAGGCACCTAGAAATACACAAAACCAAGTATCACAGCATGGAATGTAAAGTTCCAAGAAATAATTTCTCTAAATTCCAGGACCTGTCTCCACTATCATCCAATAGGGAAAATAAAGAGTATATTTAGAATGGGTTAATGAGTTCACATACATTCAGGCCTGAAAATCTGAGGACAAACATTTTTTCTGAAGCTTTTATTGATATAGGTAATATATTCACCAAAAGAAGTGTCAGTTTTATTTGATAGATACACAGTTAAATATGAAGAAAAGAAATCAATACAGGCAGTCCCCGGGTTACATACAAGATAGGTTTAATAGGTTTGTTCTTTAGTTGAATTTGTATGTAAGTCGGAAATGTATATTTTATAATTGTAGCTCCAGACAAATTTTTTTTTGCCCCAGTGACAATTAAACATTTTTTGCTGTAATGGGAACAAGGATTATCAATAAAGTTTGACACTTTACAGCTGATCATTGCAGCCTGGGAGTAAAGTAAAGCATCCAGAGAAATTCACTAGAGCTCACAGGGGGCAGAGGGGACCGTCTGTAACTAGGGGTCATCTGTAAGTCCTTAAGTAGGGGACTGCCTGTAAAGTATTTCAACTCTGATTCTTGAGTAATTCCAACACTTTAAAGAAAACTCTTCACCAACTCCAGCTCTTTATATACTTTAATAGGGGGTTGTGCAGTGCCCGGGTTAGGGGTGGCCCCAACGCTATGCTGACAAGGTAACCCCACATGTTTCTGCTCTCCGGTAGGAATGGTAAGGCCCCAATGGTCTGCAGTGAACAGTTCCTTTCTTTACAGTAGAAATTCAGTTAAAAAGCAATATAAGCAAATCAAAGAGCTGACTTCTCCAATCTCCTCCCTGGCAGAAGAAGAGTTAATGCTGAGGAAGAGCTGTCCATCTCTTTCACATGTTAGGAGCCCATGGTCTTTGGCAGAGTATCCCTGCCACCGCTTCTTTTTCTTTTGGTCAGGTAGACTGGCAGTGTTCTTCTTCAAGGGGAGGAATGGTTACATTTTAGCACAAAAACTAAGACAAGGCATTCTCCCAAAGACTTACATTATGTCCCCATAATATTCTATGGCAGAGTTTCTAAAGTGAAAACAACTTTTACCAGACATCACCAGTCATTGTAAAGGTCAGGCTGTCTCGCAATGTTCACTAACCCTTTCTACTAGTGTCTATAGATACAGGAATAATAAACAAAACACTATA
The DNA here is from genome assembly GCA_019512145.1 of Engystomops pustulosus. Taxonomy (NCBI): domain Eukaryota; kingdom Metazoa; phylum Chordata; class Amphibia; order Anura; family Leptodactylidae; genus Engystomops; species Engystomops pustulosus. Next base: position 36,252 of record WNYA01001070.1, read on the forward strand.
AATTAATGCAAATGAATTCTTGATGTAAAGTAAAGTGAAGTAAGAAGTGCTGAATTTCGCATAAGGGAAATATTCAAATGTCCACAAATGTCCAAGGTTTAATTCTCCTCTGTTACGAGGCACTACAGGGGATTGTCTTATTCTGGCACTGTGAAAATTGTTTCTCTAGCCCCCACCATTCCTGAGCAAGTGCTATTGGTTTAAGCACCAAATATGCCGGATCTGGGATGAAGCAGGGTTGTTTGGAACCACCCACCTGATAGCAATGAGTCTAATTTGCATATTTGGTTCCAATACTAACAGCTCCAATGGCAGATATTCATATAGGCATACCCACACGCTATATAAAGATCCGCCATCGGTCTTAAAAACAATTCTGTACTCACATTCCGGCTTCTTCTCCCTGGCCATGCGGTTCTGTTCCGGCCCAGGTGCTTTACTATGATGCGGCGGAGTCTCACCTGCGTGACATCATAGTATAATGTGCCTCGTGGGCCCATACTCTGATGTAATGTGGTCGCGACACCGTTGCGTCATGGTGTATGCACCTGGGCCTAAAGGAGAAGACGGGGCCAGGGAGAAGAAGCCAGAAGGTATAGCTTATCTTTTTCTTTCAAGAGGCCCTGCTGTGGACATTACATTAAAAGGGGGGAATCTGGGGTGGACATTTCATTAAAAGAAGGCATCTGGGGTGGACATTCTATTAAGGAGGGCCATCTGGGGTAGACATTTAGTTAAAGGTGGCATCTGGGGTGGATATTTAGTTAAAGGGGGCATCTGGGGTGAACATTTAGTTAAAGGGGGATCTGGGGTGGATATTTCATTAAAAAGGGGCAACTGGGGTGGACAGTTCATTAAAGAAGGGCCTCTTTGGTGGACATCTCTGCGGTTGGCATCAGCTGTTGAAATTTCATTAAAGGGGGCATCTGGGGTGGATATTTCAGTAAAGGGGACATCTGCTGGGGACATTTCATTATAGGGGGCATCTGCTGGGGACATTTCATTATTGGGGGCATCTGCTGTGGACATTTCATTAAAGGGAGGGGTCTGCAGTATACATTTCTGTAAATGGGGCATCTGCTGTGGACTTTTCAGCAATGAGGTGCGGCTGCTGCTGGACATTTTATTAGAGTAGTGGCTGCATTTCCTACCTTAGGGCTTACAGTCCAGCCAATAACTTTTTCCATTTTTATTTGTGGTAAAATGAGGAGCCTCAGCTTAAACGTGAGTATTTACAGTATGAGGGAGAGTTCAGCTGCAGAGCTCAGAGGAAGCATCCACATCTCCTACACTGTCTGGGAGATCTGGACAGGAGAGTAGTCAGGGTGGATGGGCCATGCGGTTAGGGAATGTGATTGGCTTTCCTAAATAGATGGATATAAGAGCAGGTTTGAAGTTTATCATTAAATTACTTTTATGAACAGTATAAGATTAGGGATATAGAGGATATAGAGTAGTACTTAAGTCCTAACATCCGGGCACATGTTGGTTTGGATGCTGGGGGTCCTAGTCGTGTGAGTGTCCCATGGGACACTTAATCTGCCACTGAACAGCTCAGATAGTTTAAGTACAGTTTGGAAGAGATTAAAAAATGTTTCTTGTATCTATCTCCTATTCTCTATTCCCCTTATAGCACAATTCAGATTTTTCAGAATTGCTCTAGGTCTACCAGTCTTTTGATTCATATGTATTTGTGATTGACATATTATGGAAATAATTCTCCTGTTCAGAGTTAGAACTTCTGCTTCTGTTTTGATTGCTGTCCCAAACTGTCACAGAAGACATATATCTGAACATATCCAGATTTTATCCAAACTTCTAGGAGGCTCCTGCAGTCCTGGCTACAAAGAAACCAGAGTGTAACTATGGAAGGCATCAACTAGTCATACATGTTGGTTGTATTGGTCTTGGACGGAGAAGTGTAGTATTGCATGTTGGTCATTCATATCAATGCCTAAACATCGTGCATGGATGACCAGTTAGGCCAGGGTAACCGAAGATCATGATTATTGGCTCTTTGGTCTACATCATACAAAGGGTCCTGACTGGTGGGCCACCTCTGTACCATTGCCTCAAAAATGTGTGTGAATAAATGTAGAGGAAAGCAAATTGGACAAATTTTGACAATTTCTTTCATCTGCCTCATTGTTTGAGTATTTCCATCTGGGCATTCACATTTAATATAATTCATATACATACATTTCCTCAGTGACATGTTATTAAAAAATGTACCTGTGTATAGATAATTTCCCATAATTTGTAGCCATATTGTACTTTAAAAACAAGATAGCTTTCCTTGGATACAAGCCCCCCTGCACCCTGATAGCAGTGGGCAGACATGCACTATTGAGCCCTGACCACCTGGATTCAACTTTCATTACCACATGCAGTAACTACTGGGCATTTCATATGCAAAAACAATTTGTTTCTTTGTGGAATCCCTCCGTCAGAAGTGGTCGTATCCAAAGACAACTATCTTGTTTCTTAGGGACCATATTATTACAATTATGTGAAATTATCTTCATGCAGTAAAGTTTTGCATTAAATTTAAAGGTTATTTATAGTACTTCTAATTGGTTATGTAGCTTTTCCCATAGTTGATCTGATACAATAACATGAATGATCTAGTTCAGAAATATTGAAAGAATTAAAAATAGACGATGGAAAGAAAGGAGTATAATAGATTGAAGGGCTATAGATGTTACATATCCCAGATGGCTGCACGTATTTGTTATTTTCACCCTAATGTATATTGATCTAAAGAGGATTCTAAAATATTTCTTCCACTAAAGGCCTCTTGTTCTGAACGAGGGCTGTCCCCTAGCAACAGTTCACCAGTGAATAGACTATATCTCACAATACCTTTCACTTAAATCTGTTTTCATCCTCTTTAGAGCCTTGCTTGTAATCCTTTGCTAATATATGTGACAATCGGGAAATGGATGTTGCGGTAAGAAGCAGAATAGTATATTGTACTGTGGCCTTACAGGTCAGGTATCCAAATAATAAGCGTGATTGTTCAGGGAGTAATGTGGTGTGCCATCTTCTCACCGAGCTGATTTCTGCATTATTCAATAAAAAGATGGATGTTTTGGACATATTTTGCAATTATTGTAGAATCTTCGGGGTATTTCTTCTTTCAAATTAACCACTTTTCATTCTGTGTGGTCACAATAAGCTAGCACCATGTCATTCAGATGAATTTCGATGTTCCGAGCTGAATTAGTTTTTACATAACCTTGTAATGTCTTTGCTAAGAGAGGTTGTCTGACTCATGGTGAAAAAAATTAAAACAGACCCTAAAAGTATCAATTAAAGTGAAAAAACATGGCTCACTAATCGGGTCAGGTAGCAGCCACGTGGCAGACCACAAGTGTTGTGGACCCGTTCTCTTCATGGGACCTTCATAAACAGTGTACAACCAACTAGATGAAGTGGTCACATGCTGGTAAGACAATTGTCACCCTGCAGCCAGAAATAGGTTGTGAGGTCCTGTAACATGAATATAACGTTTGTAGAGGACAGTGTCTTGTGGACCTATAAGGGTTTGGAAACTCTGAAGGCTTTAAGATAAACCATGGTTACCAGGTCACTACCTCTAACACTAGTCAGGTTACTGAGGAGAACCAGGGATCAGGGAAAGAGTGGGCATGGGCAGGCAGAGTACAATCATAGTCAAGAAAAAGATCAAAGGTCAGGAAAGACAGCAGGGATATGAAGTCAGGACTAACCAGGGTAATCACAGAAGAACAGCAGAACAAATACAAGATATTGAACATGAGAAAGTCAAGAATGTGACAGACAATCAACATCAGCATGAATCAGGAAACAGGTCACACTTGAAGGACACTATAAAAGGGAACCTACAGCCCATCCAGGTCAACATCTGCAAAGAGTTTGTATGTTCTCTCCATGTTTGTGTGGGTTTCCTCTGGGTCCTCCGGTTTCCTCCCACACTCCAAAACATACTGGTAGGTGATTAGATTGTGATTCCCATTGGGGACAGGGACTGATTTGGCAAACTCTGTGCAGCGCTACATAATCTGTGTGCACTATATAAATAAAGGAATTATTATTATTAACCTGTCACCAGAGGGTATTCTTCACTGGCAACAGATTCCAATGGACACTGGACCGTAGATAGCAATGATGTTTTTATCAGATATTTGTGTTACCTTGTTTGAGAATTATGCAATGTTAAATTTTACCTGGCTCCCTGCCAGCACCTGCTGCCAAGTGTTGTGAATTGTAAATCCTAACGTGTGCCTGCCTGTTTGCATTGGCTCACCGTACAATCGTGCAATGAGCCAATGGCATAAGGGGGAAGAGAAAGAGGATGTGGGAGGGGGCTTGGGTGAATACTGATGAGTGGGGTGCCCAGCATATCAATTATGCAAATGAGCAGAAACATGTTGTGATTTGAAGTGCACAACACCCGGGACTTGGTAAACCAGGTAAAGTTTATTATTGCATATTTCTCTAACAAAGTAACACAGAAATTTGCTAAAAGAATATCATTGCTATCTACTGTAAGCCTGTGTCGCCAGTGAAAAATACCCCTCTGGTGACAGGTTCCCTTTAAACCTAGAATACTTATGCTCAAAGTTCCTTTTATTACTCTGAGGCACTGAGGCTTTTCCATAGGTGGATTTATACTGCCCGGACTGCTGGTAGAGGTAGGATGCTGGTGGTCACCAGCTGCCAGCATTAACACATGTTAAACGTTGGGTGTTGTGATTGTCTGATGTGTACATTGTGCATGTACATTTCCCATGTGTGCACATGTATGTGTTAAAGGACAACTGCCGTCAGAAAACCTAGTGGTAGATGCCTATTCTCACCTTCCCATCCTGTGCCGATGTGCAGTAATCTTCTCTTAGTATGTCTAAGAAGTGCAGGTTTTCAGAGAAATAAGTCTTTCAAAAATTTGTGAATGAGCTTGAGGCCTTCTGCCGAGTGCTTTTTGGCTCCTACAATTAGTAATTATTTGTGGTTCCCGGCCCAGCTGGCTCCACCTACACAGAGGTCAGAGAACAGTCCCCGGCTTTCCCTCTGCAATTCTCGCACTGTGAGATTGGATAGATATAATGCTATGATTGTGCATGGCTCAAGAATTGCAAAGCCCACCGGGTCGGGAGCCATAAATAATCACTAATCGGAGGAGCCAGGAGGCACTCGGCAGAGCACCTCAGGCTAATTTATATATTTTTTAAAGCCTTATCTCTCGGAAACACTGCACTTCTTAGGCATACTAAGAGAAGATTACTGCCCATCGGCAGGGGATGGGGAGGTGAGTATAAGCATCTACCATAAGGTATTCTGATGGTAGATGTCCTTTAAGCCCTTTGCCTACAAGTGTTTTTTTACAAGCGATGCAATTCATCATAAAATAGATTATGTCCTACTTTGATGTGAGTCTGGCAAAAAGAACGACCATTGAAGTTTATGGGTGCGTAGGATGCATATTAGCGCGGTCATTAGTTTTTCCCGCGCAAGTTTCCAGGAAGTCGCTGAGAGCGGAGAAAAGTGAACTCTGAATGAGCTTAGAACAAACTCTGAACCAAAAAACTATTTGTCCAATTGGAACACATGAACCCATTAATCACAAACCCATTAGAACAAACTCTGAGCACAATCTGACCAAACTCTGGTCAGACTCCCCCGCCTTCACTGACCAAAAGCAAGTGATTTTCAACACGGTTATTGTACAAGAGACCTTATACAACATATGTCCCCTGAGGGAAGAGCCCATATACAGGGGTCCTGAGTGCAGCATCCACTCCATGTTATGTGTCATTGAGATGTGTTAAAAGAAGATGGATAAAAAGTGGCCTCTACAGAACTACAGAGTTTCTCTGCTCTGTTAACAGCAGTTAGTGATATGCTTTACAGCAGTCTTGTCATTGTTTATTTTTATTAGCGGATGCAATGTTGGCGCATTTCATAGAGGTGGTTTCTTGTATTGTAATCCTGGTGTTCTTGTCTGTGATGTAAATACGTTGATGGCTGTACAGTCTATATTGTGTGAGGGCCATAATGAGGCAATATTATTAAGAGTGGAGGGGTGTATTGCACTGAGGGGGCGACATATGCCATATGCTATTAGGCCACAATGAAGGGTTTGGATTAGATGTAGGGGCCCCAATAAGGTATGCAATATATTGTACAGGGGCCAGAATATATTGTATAATATTGTGTGGGGGGATAAAAATTTGGACACTATACTGAGCGTGTACACAATGGTTTATTTTGACGGCATTTTACAGTGTATGAGCTAGAATGGCCAGTATGAACCACTAGGACACACTTAATATTAATATGTGTGTAATATTTATTTGGGGCGAGGACTTTGCTAAGATACTTAAGGAATGGGAAAGCTCATAACCAATGATCAACTCACGTTAAAAAAGAAAAGGGGTAAATGGTGACCCCAGCAGAGAGTTGGTTTTGGACTCCTTACAGATACACAGTGAAGAGACCGACAACTTACATGGTTCCCTGGATCTTGGTTGGGAATTAGTCTGAAATGCTCAAAGTTGAACCTAAAAGGATCTTCTGAAATGTCACAACTGAAATATTTGAAACAGTGCATTATATGGAAATGTGATTTATAATCTTTTTTATATAATTTGGATATTTTCCATTATAATATTGAATGATAAATGGACCTTATAGTTCTACGATATCTTCCACTATGTGGCTACACTTATGTGCTAATAGATTATTCATGAATGAATGGGTCATTGAAGCTGTACTGGAGACTACACAGATGCTTATTATAGACCCTGGCATATCTGTTACTATTTTGGTTTCCATATGTATTTTCAGTCCAGCTTTTATTCAATGTATGATACTAGTTTTGAATGCAAATATTTCTCATTAGAATTTGCATAAATACAAAAGCATCTTCTGATGTATCTTTGTCTAACAATAGATGTCCTTTTACAAATTTTCCCTGATGATGGAACTGCTATTAATTATCAACATTCCAGGGTGCCTGGAAATTCTTCATTCACCAAGTCCAAGACCCTACTCGTCTCTCAGATGAAAACACGTCTCGTTGGCCTTCTAGCAATGAAGGACCATCCACTGCTCTTCAACATGAGGGTCATGCTGCTTACCACTCAATACTGTATCACATAGTCGTGCCATCAAGACTTACCAAGGATACTTCAAAAAACAGTTGAAGCAAAGGCATTGTAGCAGCTGATAAAGATGTGTCTGAAGTGGAACTTACACTAACTGCTGGAAGAGTTAGGAAACACTGACCACAATTAAGCACTTCTTATAGGAAAGGCTAAATCTTTCATGACTTGAACTGGGAAATGTGAGTGAAATGATACTTGTATAATACACAACAATAGTAACGCACCATCACATCACTGTAAATAATATTAATGTATTAGTATAAGCACCACATTCTCATGTAGAAATCGTACGAGTGTTCCCCAGATTACCTGATGGTAGATGATTATTACTCACCTCTCTGTTCCATCCCTTTTTGTGTCAATCTTCTTTAAGTATATATAGTCGGAGGCGGAGGCGCTCCGGAGAGCACCTGCAGGCTCTGCTGTGATGTAATTTATTCCCGTCCCCGGGCACCCTGGGGACACCTAAGTTGCTTTCAGATCTGTCGGCGCATGCACATTTATTATCATGCATGTGCAACATTTGCAGAAAGAGCCGGTGTCACCGGCAATCTGAATGCTCTGTAGGTGTCCCCAGGCAGCCAGGGAGCATGCATAAAATGCTGAACCTGCAGGCATTCTCCCCAGAGCTCCTCAGGCTCATTTAAATATGTTATAAACTTCTATTTTGCCTAAATGCGGCCATTCAGAGATGTAATAAGAAAAGATTGATGCAAACAGGGATGGGACGGGGAGGTGAGTAATCTGATGGTGGATGTCCTTTAAATCAGTTTTTTACGCACCACTGTTCTTATGACAATGTGCTATTTGGAACGGCTACTTCCCAATGGCCACTAGAATATAATTGTATTACATATACTTTACTTTTGGTGATTTTAGTGTGTAGCATATGTCCGAGCTGTGTCAACAAGTCTATAGGAATCAGAGCAAATGTTAAAGCATAACTCCAATGTTACAAGAGTTTTACCAAATTGTCATATGTGATTCCCATTTTTGATGCCCATATTGTGCATTTCCATAGTTATGGCATTTTCTGTTCTGAAGCTAAGGGTCAAAAATCTTTCTTAGCATCCGCGAAGTGGACAGAGACTAACCTCTTCCTATATCTGCCCTGAAGCTCACTGAAATTTACAGTTCCCATGATTCCTTTTATTCTTTCATTAAAAATTTAGCAGTGAGATTCCTACAAGTAAATCCACTGAACGGTGCATAGCTTACATACGGGATATATATGGTGAGTAGCATTGTAGCTTTCATCAAATGGCGGAACACACAGCATGCAATAAGTAGTAGAAACCACCAGTGAAGCAGTTATATGAAGTCTATAGATTGTACTTTGTGAGCACTAAGGGTTAATAGCTGAATAAATGATGTGCAAAAAGTGTCGGGAAAGTGGAAGGTGGGGGAATGGAGGGACTGATACTAAAGAGGGGAGATCCTTTACCTCAGTATTCTGCATAAGAGACTTTTGTATCCACAACACTGAACACACTCAGCTACATACAGTCTGTCACATGACCTCTCCCTCCTCTCTCCAGAGTAAGCAGGGAGCAGCAGCACCTCCACTTGATACCGTATCTGTTAACAACTCTACAGTATCACAGGAGAAATCAGCACAACCAGGACACACAACTAGTGCAGAGCCAGGCCAAACTGAGGAGGATAGCAAAAACATTTCTGGACATAGGTAATTAAAGTAACAGGCAAAGTTGTCCTACATCACAAGAGCTACTGATTTGTGGACAAAAAATATAAATTGGAGTTGTGCTTTAACATTAGAAGATAAAATTAATAACTTTGATTACATTATAGGGTCCATACTAGAACTGTTATTAGTATCTAATAATATGAAATTGATGTTTCTAATCACAAACAAAAGATTTATGAATGTCACTTCGAAGTACAAAAGCCATGATTTAGAATTTAGAGTGCAAAATATAGCACTCAGCTTGGTATGTTCCATTGAGTTTCACAATACATACTTTTACAGTGTTTTTGGTTAAAAAGTCATGTCAAGGCTCATATGTTCTCATAAAAGAAAAAGGCACTTGAAGGAAAGGTCTGATTGCCTCGTGACTGTATCAGGGCTGAATAGAAAAGATGCCATTTCTTTTGTGCCAAGATTTTCATCCAGATGCACCGAGCATTGCCGTATCTTGTGGTTTCAAGCTCACATTCAAGCAATACACTTACTTCTTGACATTGTTTACAAATATTTTAATTTGAGAATTGCCAATTATCACTTTATTGGATGGATGAACTCACTGCTTACGGCTATGAAGAAATGATATAATATCCCACTCACATGCATCTCACATTTATACATAAAACTAACTGCAAAAGATCATTTTAGAATTATTTTGCGAATTTAGTGTTTATATTATTTTATTTCTCACTTACCTGTTTGACAAGTGTATAGGGAGTACACCCAATTATTAGTCTTAATAAAGTGATAAGGATAATATACTATCAAAATCCATTATGATAAACCAGAGACAGTTACTTATATATCCAGGCACTGTGACTGTGGCAATATTCTTTTTCATTCTAAAATCAACTTTTAATATTATACCGATGAACTAGAAGTGCTACAGGTGCGTTAACTTCACAGGCTGTCACACTGTGCAGAAGCACCCCATCTCCACACTGTGTGCTGAAACTTCCTCTGATGCCATGAGATTACCACAGGCAGAGGAAGGAGGAAGTGCTGACTGAGACAGGGGGAGGGTGAGACAGTGTAACAGCCTGTGTAGTCATAACACAGAGGGGTTCTGGTAACTCCTCTAGTGCACTGCTGGCTTATTAGTATAATTTTAAAAGTTGAATTTAGTAGGAAGGAGGCCATGGATAACACATTTAAGAAGATTACTACAGTTACTGTTCCTGGATCTATGAGTGTTCCTGGTTTGTCCTGTGTGCTGGTAGATTTCCTTTAAGTTACAGCCAGATGTGTAGAAACCACTCCTGCCCAAATCCTTGCTTACCTGGGATGCTGAATTACCCTGGACCGAGTAAGTAAAAGTACCCATTGTGATAAGTTTTTCAAGCAGGAAGCTACTCACTCTAGGAATATCTTGAAAATATCCCTTCTTTAGTACTAGAAAGTACCACATTGACAACAACCAGCTATCTATGATCCAAAAAGGCCTTATATGTAGCGGAGTCTGATATATATATATATATATATATATATATATATATATCTTCTCTAAATGTACATCATGGATATGAACTTATCAGTTCCAAACAATAAGGTTGTTTGACTTTTATGTAACATCTCTTCCCATTTGGGCTTCAGCACCATCCCCTGTCCTTAAAGTACAGCAGAGAATACTCTGCTGACCATGACTTTGTACTTATTTTGCATTATATCTTGCACTAGTCTGAACGCTGCCCTATTTCACTCCTGGCTGCCTTAATTGAATTCCACTACAACCATCTGTCTTCTCCTCATTTTGTTCGGAGCTGTAGATGATGAAACTAGTTGTGATGGACAGATGCTTTCTCCATGCACATTCTTCCTCTGCTGGTCTATTTTTTGTTTGACTTTGGTCCAATCACACCTAGATCAGGACTCCTATCCTATAAGAGGTTAATTTGCTCAACTCTTAGTGTTTGCTATACATTTTCTCATGCTAGCATATTCTGTATTGCTTTATTTTGTATTTTCCAGATCTTTGCTCTCCTTCTTATTTTCTATTTCACTCTTTACCTGTTCTGTATAGTATTGTATTAGTTTTCACCTATGCTGTATTTGTATAACCTGTGTCTCTCTGTGCTTCACTTTAGCACAGAAAGGGAATCTCGCCCAGTTGTCACATATCATCTAAGAGTAAAACCCGGCAAGTAGGTAGGGACAGCTGGGTAGGTTTACTTTTAGGGCTTACTTTTTCCATTTGTTGTACAACAGCAGCATTATATCCCATGTCTGAGATCAATAAAGCCCTGTCTTTGTCACAATAAAGTGGTGGCTGGTACAGAAACAACTGCACGAGATTGTTGTAGGTGGTTCTGTAGTGGTGAATTGGAGTTACAGTAATACCATGACAGAAAAAGTTCTGCTATAACTTCAGGAACTCATCGTGAGGAAAAAGGACTATTCTAATCACCACCATGATTGGCTGAGAAGGGAATACATTTTCATTGTTCCGAAGACAAGACTACATTTTTCATTTTAGGCACCGCCTTATGTCCCGCTTTTGTTGATTTCCTAAGTATCATAATATTTATCTACATGTTAAACTTTTCATAAATTCTGAAATCATCGAGACACCTTTAAACATATCCAAGACTCAATAAACAGGCCTATACCTGCATTACGGTATTTCTGCACTGTATTTTCAGACCCGTTATTATCATTTGCATATTTTTGTATTTTTTTTGTCATAAAGTTGCCATGATTACGCATTCTGTTCACATGTCACCGCACACAGCTGCTATGGTTATTACAGCACTTAGTAAAATAATCAGCAATATTAAATAGGCTTTCCAATGATTAGTCAGTGATACAAAAATAATAAGTGGACGGATCCATCAACATTTCCCCTCCTTCTTGGAATTTGAATAGGAAAAGATAGACTTGCATTTAGATGGCACACATAATAGTGGGGTGCAGACAGTATTGTGTGGTTTATGATTTGAAAATACATGTAAATATATCCTTCTTGTGTCCATCTATGATTAATTTATTGATGAATCACAATACAAGGTGGTTATTGGCTGCCGACTAAAACAAATTGAAAGCCAAACACAGTAATTCTCTACCGAGAAGGGCCATTTGTAGCCGCCATTCTTGTCCACCTACTAATATTTCTGTTCACATTTGGCACCCAGGACAATAGGAGAATTACTGTCATCTAGAAAAATGAGACAGGGTGAAAAAAGGTTTAACATTAAAATCAGTAGAATTAGGTGCACTTTATAGAGTCTAGTTTTGCATCTGGGCTTATAAGCAAAAGGTACGGCCATATTATCCCATCCTTACCTTTCCTGAGTTGGCATGTAAGAGGTGGTACAAGGAGGATGATGATTTAAAGGGAACCTATCTTTAAATCAGGTAGGCCTTCAGCCACCGAGAGCCAGGCATGGCGATTGGCATCCTTCTTGGTGAAGGCCACGATGGGGGTCACCACAGTGGAAAAATGCGTAATAGTTCACAAAACCTGGGAACCTCTGTATGGCTTATAGACCTTCAGGGCGTGGCCAATGCCGAACAGCAGACAGTTTAGCAGGATCCATCTGGAGACCTCTGTCGAAGATTATATAGCCGAGGAAAGGAAAGCTCTGTTTGTGAAACTGACATTTCTCCAGCTTGGCGTAGAGATGGTTAGTCCGGTGGTGGCCAAGGACTAGCCGTATGTTGGACTGGTGGGTCTCGAAGTCTGGGGAGAACACCAAGTTGTCATCTAGGTAGACCACAACACACATATACAGCAGATCTCTGAAGATGTCATTCAAAATTCCTGGAAGACAGCTGGAACATTAAATAGTCCAAATGGCATCAGAAGATCCTTGAAATCCACTGTCTTCCACTCGTCACCCTTGCAGATCCAGATAAGATTGTAGGCCCCATGAAGATTCATCTTGGAAAACACCTTGGAACCGTTCAGATGGTCAAAGAGCTCCCTAATAAACAGCAGGGGATAGCGATTCTTAACCGTGACCTTGTTAAGCCCGCATAAGTCTATACAAGGACGGAGGGAACTGTCCTTCTTGGTCACGAAAAAGAAGCCTGCACCAGCAGGAGAGGTGGTTTTGCGTATAAAGCCTCTCTGCAGGTTCTCTTTAATATACTCTGACATAGTAGTCTATGTCTCTGGAATAGAAAGAGGAGAAACACGACCTCTGGGAGGAGAGGCACCTGGAAGGAGATCCACAGGACAATCATAGGGAGGGTACGGTACCAGACTGGATCGGACAGGATTTGTCCACTGACTGAGAATATGAAAAGAGGCTTCTCGAGGGGAACCACCGGATTGTGATGCCGGGAGATCAGAGCAGCATCCACAAAGTTCCCCGCAGAGCCGGAGTCCAAGAAAGCTGAAAGCTGAATTGTAGAGCAGGAACTGAAGCTGAGGAGCGCAGGAATAGTCAGGCGTGAAGAAGCTGTGTTCATACCTAGGGACTCTTTTCCCAAAATCCCTAGGTGCTGGCGTTTCCCATGGTTGGGGACGGACCAGACAAGCCCCAATGAAGTGTTTAGAACTGGCACCGTATAGGCAAAGACTCTCTTGACATTGTCTGGAGCATTCCTGGGAGGAGAGCCTGGCTCTGTCCACCTGCATAGGATCCTTTGCAGACAGTGCAGCTGGAGGCCGGAGCATCTTTTGGAAAGCAGGAGCCAGGCGAGGCAGACGTTGAGGGCGGACTCGGGGATGCTTGTGACGTAACTCCTCAGTACGCTCCATAAACCGCACATCGATCTGAGATGGCAGGTCACGAGCGGCCAATGCGTCCTTAATTTGACAAAGTGGCATAATTCCAGGAGAGTTTAGAAGCCAGGGTGCGGAACTGAACTGCATACTCTCCAACCGACGAGTCCCCTTGGCACAGGTTCAGCAGCGCAGTCTCAGCTGAGGAGGCTTGTGTGGGTTCTTCAAACACAGCCTGGAATTCCATCAGGAAAGCTGTGTAAGTAGCCATAACTGGATCACCTCTGTCCCAGAGAGGGGTAGCCCATGCCAGGGACTTCCCAGAGAGGAGACATAAGAGAAGTCGCAGGAGTGGTTGCAGGAATCTGACGCTGAGTGACAAGCAACTGTTGCGGCATAGCGGTAAATTGTCCTATCTGTTCTCCCTGCGTGGCAATCTGCTGGGACTGCTGGATCACAACGGTGATGAGCCAGTTTCAGAAGTGGCACCTTGGCGGGGTCCATGGCCTGATCTTACTGTCAGGGTTCTGGGTCAGTGAACCCCCTGGACCACCACAGAAGATGACACTAGCCGTCACCTGGGACCTGAGTCTAATGGTTTTCTCAATGGCATGTAGCACAAAGCTCCAGCGGGGGTTGATGGGAGCAGCTGGTTTAAGGAGAGGGGCACGGGTATGCCTGTGATCCGATAGGTGAATTGCAGGGACACCCGTGACACATATGATGTGAAAAAGTCAAAATCATAACATAAATATAGCAGCACTGGGTCTGTAACCATCCGTAGAATAAAAGAAAAAATATTATTGACCCCGCACAATGAACACTGTAAAAATAACTGTTAAAAACTCACCAAAAATGATGATTTTTTATCTCCCATAAAAAATGCTATAAAAAGTGATTAAAAAAAAATATATACTCCAGACTGCTGCAAAGTACATCAAGCCCACAAAAAAACAAGCCATCAATCAGCTCTGTAGACAAAAAAATAAGTGTTATGCCACTTGGAAGATGGCGATACAAACATGATAGATTTTCCCCCACATCAGGTTTTATTTTGCCAATTTAGTAAAACGTAAGAGCCTGGTGTAGAAATAAACACAGCTAGCGACTTTTATGACGCTGGCGACAGCAAGTGCACCAGCGCGGGGACAGTAACGTCCCACGTCGGGCCACGCCCTCAGCTCGGCTGCCCCCCCCCCAAAAAGTTAATACGTTTTCAACAATAGGGGATACCAACCCCAAAAATGGTATTACTGGAAAATGCCATCACAGGGACCCAATAACAAAATAGCAAAGGGCTAATCTTCGTAAAAACAGTTTCTAGTAGTTTGAGGGGTTTACTTTTAAATATGGGGTGGGTTCACAGGGGGAATCTAATAATTTATATTTCAAACTCATTTAAAAAAGATTATCTCAAAGATGTCAATTTAGAAATTTTGGGGAAAAAAATTAAATTTGATTTATAAGCTGTTTACCGTCATATTCGAATAAACAGACTTTTCAAAAATGATTAAAACATAAAGATTTGGCAATTGTTAATAAATAACAAATTTCGGTGGTAACAATTTAAAAAAGCAATTTTTAAAAAATAAATAAACGCAAAACATATCAACCAAAATTTACCACTAACATGAAGTACGATGTGTCATGAAAAGAAACAATCACAAAATTTTGGGGGTAAGTTAAAGTGTTCAAAAGTTCTAACCATTTAAAGCGACACATGTCAGATTCCAAAAAATACATACAAACTGGCTCTGTCTTGAAGAGGTCAAATTCTATTAAACATTTTAATTTATTTTGTTTTCATTTTTGATTACATAGACAGTAAAACAGTCACTTAGCTTTTAGTCAGTTCATGGGGAGCTTACTCATAGCACAACACTGAGGAAAGATTGAGGCAATCTGAGGATAGTAGTGAGCCCAATAGACATCCAATTCCAAATAAACCTCCAGTGATGCGGATCTTCAGGATTTTATATCCCCCCCAATTGCACTTTTATGGATTGTGAATATAATGATACCCAAAATCTCCAGTAGCCTGTAAACAGGTGTGTGCAGAGTGCATTCCCTTACCCAATTATTTGGAATATGGCAGTGTGAAAGATACAACAGGGAGGAGTTTTAGTATCTTCTAGCTGTTAGGAAAAATATGAAAGGTGTAGAACCATTAAAATGAACCTTTCAATACACATTATTCTATAGAATAATGTATAATGACTGAAACCTTGTTGGGGAACCAATAGGGCCCTGCCTCTTCATTCAGTAAGATGACAGGGAGAGTTGAAATTTCATGCTGTTAGCGTGTGTGATATATCTGCCTAAAGAGATGGGTTTTAAGAGCATATTTGAAACTTTAGTCTGAGAGTCCAGGGAAGGGCATTCCAGAGAATCCGTGCAGCTCAGAAGAAGTCCTGGAGACGTACATGAGAGGTTCGAATTAAGGTAGAGGTTAATCTAAGATCACTGGCTGATCGGAGAACTCGGGTTGGGCGATAGACTGATATGAGATATGAGAGGTGGCGAGGTGTAACATTATGACCGTGGCATCTAAGGCCAGTGTGTACCTGACTGTCAGTTACACTTGAGCCTCTGCAGTGGTCATATGGAAGCATACGTGCACATATGTGTATGGCTTACTGTTTTAAAGGGAATCAGTCATTAGTTTTGACTAAACAAAGCTGTAGACAATCTTAGTTGGAGCCGTATATATCTGTGTAACCATTACTTTCTGTGTGTTGTTAGTAACATCAGGATTGTGAAATATGTATTTATATTCCAAGATTGTAGCTGATTTGAAACACTGTGGTGCACTGGGTTGTGAGATGTACGATATACTCCTGTACAGCTCCTTCCCCCTGTCCCCCTATGACAGTGATGGCGAACCTTTTACATACTGAGTGCCCAAACTAAAACCAAAACCCACTTTTATGTCGCGAAGTGCCAACATGACAATTTGAGCAGTAACCTATTGATCTCTGCTGTATTACAAGTTCCAATCGTATTGGCGTCCTGAGGACACCAATACAATAGAAAGCAGGAGGCATTTGGATCCAGGGTCCCCTGAAGAGGAAGCAGGTGCTCCAATTATAACCCATCTCTGTGAATACCTTCTGGTCTCTCCTGTAGTCCTGGCAGCCAAGTAGGTGTCACTTTAAAATAGCACTGAGCATGGCGCGTCCCCGGCTGGCTTGGATTGCAGGAGGAAGCCTTGAGTCCTATCTGGTAAATTTTGTAGTGGGTGCCCACAGAAAGGGCTCCTAGTGCCACCTCTGGCACCCGTGCCATAGGTTCGCCACCACTGCCCTATGACTAGTGGCTCCAGAGGGCCCAAACTTAGAATCTGAGACCTAAATACCTAAATCCTCACCATTGTCCCCACCCTGCACATTATTCTTCAGAATAAACATATACCTTATATACTCGAGTATAAGCCTAGTTTTTCAGCACAAAATTTGTGCTCAAAAACCCTAACTCGGCTTATACTCGAGTCAACTAAAAAAATAAAGACAAAACTCACCTTTCTGACGTCACCCGTAGGACCTCTTCTGTCTGAGACAGAAGAGGACCTATGGGGGACGTCGGAAAGATGAGTACAGTGTTATTTTTTTTCCTACTACAGGGGCTGGGCAGGCTGTATGCTACAGGGGCTGGCAGACTATATACTGGGAGGCTGTAACCAATGCATTTCCCACCCTCGGCTTATACTCGAGTCAATAGGTTTTCCCAGTTTTTTGTGTTGAGATTAGGGGTCTCGGCTTATACTCGGGTCGGCTTATACTCGAGTATATACGGTAGCTACAATAGCTGTATATATGCATTAAACACACACACATGTATATATTAGGTACACCTGTCCTACTGCTCGTTAACACTTAATTTCTAATCAGCCAATCACATGGTGGCAACTCAGTGCATTTAGGCATGTAGACATGGTCAAGACAATCTCCTGCAGTTCAAACCGAGCATCAGTATGGGGAAGAAAGGTGATTTGAGTGCCTTTGAACGTGGCATGGTTGTTGGTGCCAGAAGGGCTGGTCTGAGTATTTCAGAAACTGCTGATCTACTGGGATTTTCACGCACAACCATCTCTAGGGTTTACAGAGAATGGTCCGAAAAAGACAAAACATCCAGTGAGCGGCAGTTCTGTGGGCGGAAATGCCTTGTTGATGCCAGAGGTCAGAGGAGAATGGGTAGACTGGTTCGAGTTGATAGAAAGGCAACAGTGACTCAAATCGCCACCCGTTACAACAAAAGTAGGTAGAAGAGCATCTCTGAACGCACAGTACGTCGAACTTTGAGGCAGATGGGCTACAGCAGCAGAAGACCACACCGGGTGCCACTCCTTTCAGCTAAGAACAGGAAGCTGAGGCTACAATTTGCACAAGCTCATCGAAATTGGACAGTAGAAAATTGGAAAAACGTTGCTTGGTCTGATGAGTCTCGATTTCTGCTGCGACATTCGGATGGTAGGGTCAGAATTTGGCGTCAACAACATAAAAGCATGGATCCATCGTGCCTTGTATCAACGGTTCAGGCTGGTGGTGGTGGTGTCATGGTGTGGGCAATATTTTCTTGGCACTCTTTGGGCCCCTTGGTACCAATTGAGCATCGTTGCAACGCCACAGCCTACCTGAGTATGTTGCTGACCATGTCCATCCCTTTATGACCACTATGTACCCAACATCTGATGGCTACTTTCAGCAGGATAATGCGCCACGTCATAAAGCTGGAATCATCTCAGACTGGTTTCTTGAACATGACAATGAGTTCACTGTACTCAAATGGCCTCCACAGTCACCAGATCTCAATCCAATAGAGCATCTTTGGGATGTGGTGGAACGGGAGATTTACATCATGGATGTGCAGCCGACAAATCTGCGGCAACTGTGTGATGTCATCATGTCAATATGGACCAAAATCTCTGAGGAATGCTTCCAGCACCTTGATGAATCTATGCCACAAAGAATTGAGGCAGTTCTGAAGGCAAAAGGGGGTCCAACCCTTTACTAGCATGGTGTACCTAATAAAGTGGCCGGTGAGTGTATATACACACAGCATATATATTCTAACCACATAAACCATATATATGCTACAATGACATAAACACTATATACACGCACCAGACACATTTCCACATACTGTACATACAACACGCATACACATATGGTACATATACAACACACTCAAATATAGGAGCACATAAATATATACTCACATATACCTATACAGTATACAATACCCACCTACTGGTACAATACTGCAAATACACAGCAATGAATATACCACACACAAATATATACCAATGGCAAAAAATATACTACACATCAGGGCTGTCATCAGGGAAATATATACATCACTTACTGTATAAATAAGTCACAGCTTCTCCCTTTAACCTCTGTGCAGGCCTGGTCCATCCTGGTTGACTCTTCACAGATGATGATTCTTCTCGATGAGTTTTATAACAATTACTTTTCCTGGCCTGACTTCTTTATTGCTGATGACTTTGCTGCCTAGATATATTCAGTTCTCAGCACCACATCTCCACACTGCACTGCTAAAGTTTCCGCAGTCACTTACAATATAGGGGCTTATTTACTAAGGGTCACGCGGCCGCACTTTCGTTGGGTTTTCCAACACTTTCGGGGATCACGCCACTGGGACAGGGATTTAGGGGGGATTGTGTCGCACGTGATTGCCGGTTTCATGCAACAGAAATCGGGGAAGGGGGGGCGGCCGTCGGACGATCAAACTGATTCGGAGAGAGCGTGGGATTTAACTTTAAAATTGTGTCGGAAGCCGAGCACTTACATGCACCAGGAAGAAGAAAGTGAACTCCGGTGGACCTGAGCGGGGAAGCAACACATGCAGGATATCGGGCGCACAATGTAAGCAAATCGCGGCAGAGTGCAGGATCGTAGGACACTCCGGATCAGGGAACTCGCAGGGACCTGGTAAATAAATGTGCCCCATAATGTCCCTAACTCATTTATATTAAGCACGAGCAACCTTTCATTATTACATAGCACATTAACAAATAGCAAATTGTACTTCATAGTGACAGTATTCAATATTCTATGCCGTGTACTGGGAAGTGGGAAAAAAATTCCGAATGCAGTGAAATTGGAAATTTCGTTATGCGCCCCAAATTACGTGTGTCCTTTATTCTTTGGGTTGGTGCCATTGTGGAGGATACCAAAATTTAGATAGGTATTTAATGTTTTCATACATTAACAAAAATTCAAACATCCTGTACAAAATAAAATCTTCATTTTGCCATCTTCTGGCGCTAATAACTTTTGTAATAATTTTTGCGACTCTTGATGATATTTTCAATGCCACCATTTTGAGGACTGTACGGCCTTTTGATCACTTTTTATAGAATTTTTTATATTTTGCTACATTTTTCAACTTTGGCCGCTGATTTCAGTTACAGGCTTAAACATAGGGAATAACCGTTGTTATATTTTGATAGATCTGACATTTTGGGATGTGGAGATACCTAAAATGTTTAGGACTTTTACTGTTTATTTATATTTATATCAGTTCTAGGGAAAGGGGGGTGATTTGAAATTTTATTTATTTTTTTAATTTTGAAAAAAATGTTTTAATATTTTTCAGACACCCCTAGGGTAATTTAACTGCAGTAGGGAGTATATGGGGATTTTGCATCATCACAATGTGCGATTTTAAACGCGATACCCTCCAGTCTTTGTATGGCCTGAGGCTGTCATGGCAACAGATTGCCACTCCCCCATGACGTGACGGGGAGCGACAGTCTAAGGCAATATGGCTTTTTAATGCCGCCGACAGCTTTGCCCGTGAGCCCTCTCCATACACCCGCAGCTGACATGTGACATTCTCTTACGTGTATCACATGTACCACAGCACCCCTTCATGAAATAATATGCAGAACAGCCACCCTCTCAGTAAATAATATAGAGCATATTATCTCCTCTTAATAATATAATTTGCAGCAATTAATTTTTAATGCGGAGTTCAGCAGCTCCCCCCTTCCCCATCACAATTAAAGAGGTTGCCTGGGATCAGCTCCAGTGCCTTCAGTGCCTGATATGCACCACTTGTGTCATAGAGTGTGCAAGCAGAGCGCACAGACCTCCCTACCTGCGCCAATCATGAACAACAAACACAATCGTAATCAATTGTATTTGTGTCTTAAAGACATCTGTCCCTCCTCCAGCTTCAGGCCCGGACGACCTTGGCTGTGATATTCAAACACAAGACGGCACAAGCAGTGACTCCAGGGCTGGATAATGGGGAAGACTCCTGGGGCCTGCGCCCCAGGGCCCCCACCAACTTACTTCTAAGGGGACCCCCACCAGCAGCAGCTGATTGTCTCTGGGAGCGATGCACCTGAGTCTGGTCCCAGCCTGGAGCTCCAACATCTCTAATTATGAGCCAGTCAGAGTATGCAATGATTTTGCATGCACGTCCATAGGATATGCATGCAAGTCCTTCTGCAGCCGACGCTGGCAGTGGGGTATAATACAAAGCCCTGCAATCCAGACTCTTTAAGATGCTAGAGCGCTGTGATGGCATCAAGCCCCTGCATAATCTACATGAAGATGCATTGGAACTGAAAGGGGGGGCTGCCTAATGGATTACTAAGGGGGACCCTACTGAACAGATTACTGACTAAAGGGGCACCCTGCCTATTACATGGATTACTAAGAGGGGACCTTATCTATTACATGGATTACTAAGGGGAGACCCTATCTATTATATGGATTACTAAGAGGGGACCCTATCTATTAAATGGATTACTGACTAAGGGTGGGCCTGCCTATTACATGGATTACTGACAAAGGGGGGTCTGTCTTTTACATGGATTACTGACTAAGGGGGCCTACCTAATACATGGACTACTGGGGACCCTGTCTATTACATGGATATTAAATGTGTACCTTGTCTGGGCTACATTCAATGGAGGCCTCCACCACCCACCAACCTTAATTGGACCCTGAGTGCCTCATAGCTGTGGGTGGGGTTGTGTTGTGTTCAGTAAGGAGATCTCACACACCAGCGCTCTCCTTGCATAGGATGTACAGTTAGCTAAGCCATACATGGTGCCTACTCAAAAAGCCCCCTCATGCCTAGGCCATAGTAGCAGTACTAATATTTAGAGATACCTTAGATATCACTGTATGTAGTTGTAGTTTTGTCATGTGGAAAATGTCTTCAAATCCGCAGGTAATCCACACTGTGCAGTTACCCTAAGGGGTTGTGTACATGCCATAACCCCCCCCCCCCCCCCCCCGCCCCTATTTTATATTTTTTTTAACATGATTAAAAAAAACATTTTTACTATTCATGTTCATATTGTTTAAAATATGTAAATCACAAAACAATAATGGTAGTACCATAATCACACTGCTCTGTACAATAAATACATGTTAGCTGCTGTTTTTTGAATCCTTTATAGTTTAGAAGGTAAAACAACATTGTCAAATTTGGGGGGATTTTTTCATTCCTTATAGAAAGAGCTAGTAATTTTTTTTTTCACCAATAGTCACCATAAACAAAACAACTTGTTTCACTACAAAAAAAGGTCACAAACAGATACAGTCACCTAAAACGTAAAAATGTTATTATTTTAAAGTATTATTCCATCAAAATCCATCATGATAAGCCAGGGACACTCATAGATCCAGGTATCGCAACTGTGGTATCTTCTTATATTCATTATCCATGGCCTCCTTCCTTCATTATGCTAATGCAAATAAAGGACTACCCCAACCCCCCCCCCCCTCCCTCCTGTGATCTGCTTTACAGACTGTTACACTGTCCCCACCTCTCTCAGCACTGAAGTCCTCACTACACACGCACTGAGGGAGCAGGGGGGTGAGACAGAGTAGCAGTCTGTAAAACCCGATCACAGAAGGGCTACGGTAGCCCCTCATGCTCATTTGCATTTTAAAATTTGACTTTACAAGGAGGGAGGCCTTGGATAACAAATATAAGAAGATTACACAGTCACAATGGGGGTTATTATCACTGGTTTTCCTGGGCTTTGTTTGGCATAAAAAAGCCTTAAAGTAGTTGCATTGAGATTTCTCAAGACTTTTCACTGCTAAAAAGTCTATATAGGACTACCATGTATACTCGAGTTTAAGCCTAGTTTTTCAGCACAAAAAAATGCTGAAAATCCAAACACGTCTTATACTTGAGTAAAAAAAATATAGGTTTTACCAGGTTTTGTGGTAAAATTAGGGGCCTCGGCTTATGCTTGGGTCGGCTTATACTCGAGTATATACGGTATATACACCTCTTGATTAATCTGGCCTAAACATAGAACAACTGCTAGTGCAAAGCCAGATTCATGACTTGAGACTTTTGCAAAAAGTCTCATAAAAAGTCTCACAGTTACTCCAGCAGGGGGTCTTTGTGCTGAGACGTATTTTGCATTTTAAGACTTTTTTTGGGACTTTTTGAAAAAAATTCCCAGACAGAAAATAGACCATAAGAACATTTATTAAAGGGCCAAAGCAACTTTACTGAATCTGATGGGCAGCGGAGCTCCATATTCTAACGCTATTAAACGGGTTTTCCGACAAAGGAAAGTTAGGTCCTATCCACGGGATGGGGCCTAACTTGCTGGTCAGTGGGGTTTCAGTCATCAACTGATGTAGATATCGGGGGCACTTGTCACTTTTTTCAGTCTTTTATTTTGCTACTTTTTTTTGGCTCACCTTTGCACAATTATTCTTAACAAGGCATCTTTTTTTTTTTTGCTTATTTCCTGTAATGCTTTTGCGTCTATGAAAAGGGGGGGGGGGGGGGGTACGCATCATGTGCTAGTGTATGATCCAAACCCTGCTCCCTACACCCTCCGGATCTATCAGGAGGCTCAGGATACATATCCGGCATTGTAGGTGCAATTGCCGACCCTATTGTGAGCCCGTCTCAGTTCTAAGCCAGGTCTGGCGCTGACTATAGCTAGTGCGCAGGCGTGAGACCCCCTAACCCCATCCGCAGAAAAGGCTGGAGTAGTCACAATTCCCTGATCTGTGTTGGGAATCTAGGGGCACATGAGCTGCAAAAACATTACCATTATGTGCAAATTTGTCACAAAAGAAGAAGAAAGAAGGAAGAAATCTCACCCATTATTTAAGGAAATCATGAATCATGTGACAAATAACAGAAATAGAATGGAATACATACTTTTAGATTAAAGGAGTTTTTGTAGGTTATTGATATTATTGATCTATCAATTGAATTGCTTTTCAATATCATACTGGTCAGGTACCTCACTGATCAGCGGATTCTGGTAAGCTGGAAGAACAGCGCCATTCTCTGTGTAGTGGTCATCCCCAGTAACTGCATCTCAGCTCTTATTAAGTAGAGTTGTTGAAGCCAATAGATCCAATATTGATGAGCTATACCATAGCAAAGTCATCAATATCACTAAACTGGAAAATTCCTTTGATGTCAAATCTGTAACAATCTGTTGTCTTGTTATGTGGCACGAGAATATTTTGACCACTTTTGCTTCTTCTTCGCCCTCCTGACCTTAGGCTCCAGGACAAATTCTTAAACAAAATGACAAGATTTCAGAAATTAAATTCAGTCATGAAACATCTGGCTGCTGCGGTTTTGCACACGGGGAGATCCTCCTCTGGTCTGGATGATAAATGTTTGTCTTTGTGAATTAGAACCTATTATAAATTGTATATGTGCTTTACTGAAAACTGATATCTGCACTGGTGTGGAAACATTATTGCATGGAGGAAAACTCTGCTGGGAGAGAAGCACACAGGGTACAGCGCCATCTGGTGGCTTAGGATGGAAGTGCAGCTACATTGTGCCTCTGATGACGGGGAAGTACATAGAAGGAGGGGGCTTCTATTTCTTATCCTACTGCGACCCCCAGAGGACATGTTCCCACTCTGCCTCTACTGGAGAAGATTGCTTTATTTCTACAAAAGAGCAATTTACTAGGTGCCTTTATTTTATGTAATCTTCACAAAGAATAGGAAAAAAAGATGGAACAGATTAGAAAGAGAAAAGAAAATTCAAGAAAAGTGCAAAGTTCTGAGAGATAAAGATCTGCTACTAACTCAGAAGGAATTATTATATTATCCCTTGTAAAGACATCGGCGGGCAGAATAAAACACTAAAGGGGAACCAGGTGACCTGAAACTGAATGTAAAATATCTAATATCTATCTAAAGATCAAAAAACGGTGGCACTCCAAAAATTGTTTTAATTTATCTATCTATCTATCTATCTATCTATCTATCTATCTATCTATCTATCTATCTAACATCTTTCTATTATCTCTTTATCTATCTATCTGTAAGCTCTTGTGTCACCCCTCATCCTCATAGACTGTAAGCTCTTTTGTCACCCCCTCATCCTCATAGACTGTAAGCTCTTGTGTCACCCCCTCATCCTCATAGACTGTAAGCTCTTGTGTCACCCCCTCATCCTCCTAGACTGTAAGCTCTTGTGTCACCCCTTCATCCTCATAGACTGTAAGCTCTTGTGTCACCCCCTCATCCTCATAGACTGTAAGCTCTTGTGTCACCCCTTCATCCTCATAGACTGTAAGCTCTTGTGAATAGGTCCCTCACGCCTATTGTTCCATATGACTGTTTGTACTCTGTAATGTAGTATTTTATCTGTATGATTTGTAAAGTGCTATGGAATATGCTGGCGCCATATAAATATAGATTATTAATATTGACCGATTTGATATTTATTCTTCATGTACTATGGGTATTAATAGACTGTAAATCTAATTATCTGTCAGTCCTGTCATCTAACTGATATCAATTTGTCTGACATTTATCTAGGTAACATATACCTACCTATCTGGTTTCTATTGTACTTAGCCTAAGTGCACACTACCGTTCAAAGTAAAGAACGGAGCTTTAACGTATAAGGCATCATTCACACTACCATTCAAACCTGCGTTTCTTACCTCAGTTTAAAAAAGTGAAAAACAGAGGTTTAACTGTTATCCATACGTTTTTGACAAAAAAAAAATTATGGTGGCTGCAGTACTTTTTCTCCGTTTGAAAAAACTCATGGATAATGGATTCACGCCAAACTGAATATAACGGATGACATGAAATTTACATTGATGTCAATGGTTTTTAAATGATACGTTAAACCAAGTTCTTTACTTTTTTTAAACGGTTATAAAAAACTGAGTTTTGAGTGGTAGTGGGAACTTGGCCTAATTGCAGTTTATCGCCAATCTATCTATGATCTATTTATCTGACATCTATCTAACTGATCTATGTAACTTTCTGTCTACCTACCTGATATCTATCTATTTATCTATCTACTGAGTTTTTTGCACCTTATTTCTGCCCTGCATGGTGTGCTGCTTTTTTCTTATTTCTGGATGACCCGAAGCACAGCAGTTTTCATTCATCATTTTGTTCTATCTACCTATCCATCCATCCATCTCTTTATCCATCTCCTATCTATCTATCTATCTATCTATCTATCTATCTATCTATCTATCTATCTATCTATCCATCCATCCATCTATATCCTATCTATCTATCTATCTATCTATCTATCTATCTCATATCTATCTATCTATCTATCTATCTATCTATCTATCTATCTATCTATCTATCTATCTGCTCTATCTATCTATCTATCTTCTATCTATCCATCCATCCATC
>WNYA01001070.1:62542-92222 GCA_019512145.1 Engystomops pustulosus
CATCTATATCCTATCTATCTATCTATCTATCTATCCCTCCATCATATCCTATCTAGTCTATCCATCCATACCATCATATCCTATCTATCTCTCGATCTATTCTATCTACTATCTATCTATCTATCTATCTATCTATCTTATTCCTATCTATCTCTGTATCTTCTGCTCATCTATCTAAATCTATCTATCTTCTATCTAACCCCTCCATCCATCTATATCTATCTATCTAACTATCTAGTCTTCTATCCATCCATCCATCGATATCCTATCTCATCTATTTTCTATCCTAGCCATCACACGCCATCAATCCGTCTTTTTCTTTATGGAGTGCGATACATTAATTAGGACATGACAATCTGAATATTGGTACATAATGTTAACATCCGTGGAATTCCCCTTCTTGTCAGCAGGAGGCAAATATGCCTGGGCATGTGTGTTTCTTGAACTGTGGGTATCAGAAGGGATTTTAATCAGACAGACATTTATTCCTGGTAAAAATTAAACCATTTTATGTGAAGTGCAATTCCGTATCTCTTGGTGTAGAGCTCTGCTTGACCCCTAGTGGGTAGAAGTGTAGGTTATGCTTTTCCACAAGGTTCTTTCTTTTCTTTCCCCCCCTGTCTAACCTGATTACATCTAGCTATCTTATTAATAACGTTACCCAAAAAACCAAAAGCCTTAAAAAGCAATACACTATATTGCTTCCTTTTTTCAGAGATAGCGAATAAATGCTGCAGAGCGTTTTTGGAGATGGGGCCCCCCTATATTGGCTGTTCACAGGTGATACACACAGATGATATATGTCCTTTGTCATGGTGTCACTGTGTGCCTGCTCCCTGCAAGTCATAAGGGTTATTGCCTGCATTGGCAAACAGCATATCCTAATGCCCGGTGTGGAGGGCCTCGGCCAAATACAGCAAGGTCCATGCTGGGATTTGGTAGTTCTCTGTCTGCAGCTATAAAAACCTTATACTGGATCGTATTAAACATATTTGTAAAGCTAAAACACTCAAAGGATACATCTATTTATCTATCTATAATATCATACACAGCTTGGTTATAATACTTTCTACTTAATAAAAGACAAAAACAATCATAACCTTGTCAAATAAAGTTGGTAATGTTAAATATAATTTAGATTTTATTTACTACTGACCAGAACACAACCTGCATAAATCCCACACACATCCTATACTACACTCGACACTGAGAGACTATATATACACACAGAAAGGTCATCAGTGTACTACTAATAATCCATGATAAATATGTTCATTCTGATGCTCTATATGCAAACGCGGGTAGATGCTTGTAGCCTGTTCTGTATCACACACCCCTCATAGGAACTTCATCCAATCCTTGTAATATGTCCCTCATAAACAACAAGTGAGAAATGTCATTGTACTTTGGTACAAATCATTGAATTAGCTTCTCCTCAATTAAAGACTTCTTGAGCACATCCCTTTACTAGTGTCTGGTCTTAAAGCCTAATGGTCAATAGGTAGAAGCGCAGAGCTCAGCTTTAAAAAAAAAAAGGCTTCATTCATGACTGATCCTCCAAACATTATAGGAAAAATCAAATCGCCAGAAACTTTGTTTTGAATACAGTGTCATTCCACTTTTCAATGTCCAATGTCTCTATAAATTGCATTATCACGTTTCAATTTCTCCTCTAACCCTAAATTCTCCTAATCACTTAGCGCAAAGTCTGGTTAAGCAGATATACACCCCCCAATCCCCCCAATGTCTCTGAATCACCTTAATATGACTTCTTTTGACATGACTGTGTTCATTACAACCCTTGCCAGTCCGCTGGTCTCCTGAGGACCACAGCACATTGAAGCATGTAAATAAATGTTAGCCTTTGTATCCAAACCATCGGCATGTAAATATTCAATTAATTATACGTCCAGAATTTTTTTTTTTTTCCTTTGCTCTTTTCTAGTCCTAATGTGTGTGAACAAGTAGATCCCCTTCTGGGTCTTGTCCATTATTGTAGTTTCTTATCGATTTTTCTCTCCCAACACTTTTGTTAATATGTAAAAGACTAACGCGATTCGTGCACAGCAGGTGCATTTAAAGTCAGAAATCGTAGGTTACAGTGGGTCCCAAAGTGTCTTCGAACCCTTGTATTGCTGCCCGCCACTAAAAAGGAAGACAAAGGATACAAATGGTGATCAGCATGGGTTTAGAAATACTTCACCGCACATTGTTATGATGGGATGGAGGACAGTCAGAGACTTGTGTTCTAAATCAATGGAAAAGTTTATGATGTCGTATAGAATGTTCATTTTATGTTTATAGGCCTGGGGCCTCTAATTTCCCTCTGCTTGTCAGGGGGTCCAGGACAAATAAATAAATGGGGCCTGTTTCTTTCTCCCTTCAGGAGAGGTTCTTTTCTTCTTCCACACGAATAATATAGCAAATAGCACTAATTTTAAATTCGTCTTCCTTTCAAGACACAATGCGGTTTTTTTCACCTGCCTTTGACACAATTTGGGTTTTGTGAGAATGTCTTTCTTTTCTGCCCGTCCCCATCCCAGCTGTCCCATAACTAATGGAATACGGAGTGTACAATTGGGACACACAATGGAGCCAATTGACACAAGGCAGAACAAAACCCTTAGGACAGTTCTCCCTGGACTTACTGGGATTCACTGTCCCTATAAACCCCATCCATTCACTAGCTTAGCGGCAAACCACAGAAGCCGAATAGGCCCGCAGAAAATATAGAACTATCACTACTATCTTCTCTGTGCTCTGTTCCCCTGTGTCTCTCTTTCACACTGTGGGTCCTTGTTAATATGCACGCGCCTCTTACCAAAAAACATCCTCACACTACCAGCCCTTCTTATTGGTGCTGTGTAATGTCTACTGTATAATTGATTCAAAAAAGATAGACTGTTGCGCAAACTGCCCTATTAGAGGGGGAAATTTTAGGGCCAGAGGGTTTATGGCCACACACATTCATGGCTTTTAATTAATATTGACTCAGGTACAAGCTACAGTTACTGGCCGTTTTGTAGTTCTAGCGATTGCAAGTGAACTTAACCAAACTTTTTCTCCCTCTTCCCTCTCTCTCTCTCTTCTCTCTCTACCATCTATTCTCTCTCTCGTCTCTCTCGTCTTTTCGACTAGTCTATGTGACGATTCTAAACATCAAATTCAACTCCTTACCTCATCTATATATATATATCTCTACTATCATATATTATTTTAGAATAGTTATGTACTATCTAAAATACAAATGACTCAAATTACTAATATCTATATATATATCTTATATATATATTAGTCGTTTATAGTTATGTTAGGCTCTTCTCCCATATCTATATCATCTATACCTCAATATACGGTCCCTTATTTTTAGTTGTAGACTGCAAAGTAAACTATAACCAAATACTACAAGTGTGTAGTGGGATATATATATATATATATATATATATAGTATTTTCAGTATTATATGTTCTAATGCAGGGTAGGGAGTTGAGTTAAGAGTGGGAGAGGGGGTCGGGAGGTCGGAAAGGAAGTGACTGAGATGGAGAGGGGGAATTAGTTGGGAGAGTTGTGTGTAACGAGGGGTGTGAAAAGTAGGAAGGGGAGGAGTGCGGGAATGGGGGGACGGAACGGGATGAAGGGATAAAAGGCGAGGAGAGAGGAGTAAGCGTGGCATTGGCACGGGAAGTGTGGATGGAAGGGGGGTAGGAAGGGAAAAAATGGGAGTAGTGCGACGAAAGATAGGAGGGGTCGGAGAGGGTGAGTGGTTGGGATGGAAGAGTTTCAATATATAATTTATAAAGTATATCTTACATTAGATATATAGTATTTTTAGAAGTAATGTCATTTGCCCTCTGTGTGTGGTGTACACACAATATACAATATTTTGTACATATCAATAAAAAAAATTGACTGCATTGTATATAAATTCTTCTCTCTATCTCTCTATATATATACATTTAATTGTATTTAATAATATCGTAAATTGTATTCTACAATGTAGTATTTATATACACATTTATCCTCTTGTATTACAACACAATCGCCAATTATGCCTTCCTATTAGTATGCTTGCCCCATCTAACCTGGTTTAACAACACCTTCAGATCTATGATGTAGCGTTAAAACTATATGGTGTGCACCTAAAAATCCGATTACAAGTTTGAGCGCAATTAGTTTAATAAACGAGTTAAAACAACTGAATTTACAACCCTGAGGTGATTTGTAAAGACTGAAACATTCACTTTTACTGAATGTGATACATTGTATTAAGAAGATGGATACATCCTGCTTTTACGCGGATTGGTCACTGTCTACGAGTACCTTTTGTATACCTGCTCTAATCCTGATAGGACATATATTTTATATGAGTACAATATTTTAGAGGGTCAGACCTACACGAAAGTTATCCTGGTGTAATCCCCTTATATTTTGACTTGCATCTTCACAAACCCCTTGTGCCAAGGAATAGCCATCCCATCACAGCAAGTCCAGAAGAAACCTAAATATTGACTAAAAGACAACAATGGACACCACCATATTCCTAGAAACGCAAATTTAAGTTAAGCCACTACAATACAACGATTTCCTCTCACTTTTAAAACAGCCAAGAATAGGAGAGTTGTTTCAGAGACTGAAGGTTTCTCTACGCGGCGTAGTTACGTCGAACCGACCTGCTGAGAGCGGAGTCTGCCTGAAGACGGCGATCTGCTCTATCTTTGCGTTGCTTGAAGAAGTGTGGGTTGATTACTTTCTTGGGTAATACCCTTGTACTTTTATACCCCTACTCGCTATATGCCGTCTTCACACGGCTCAATTAAATCGAGCACATTTAAATCCGTACTCTTACTCGAGCATTCCCTAAAAAATCAGGCCAACACATAAGTCTGAAATAACAACTCCTGAAAGTGATATTCTTACACTGCAGCCCTGCCTACACATAGGAGAGAAACATTTCAGCTTAAAATAGACATATCTGGCCAACTGCCGGCAACTAACACTTAACTAACTCTACTTTACTACTCCTGATACTATAAGATGAAGTGATACAAAGCAATAAAAAAACACAATTCAAATAATACTATTATACAAATATACACAATATAAAAATCTTAATAATAATATTAATGTTATATTGTATGATTAACTAGCAGTGGCTAGGATTTGCTTAATCATGTCAATGCACAGACTAATCTAACGGCTATATAATCTTCAGCATAATCCTCCTAGAAAAAATTACATAAATTAAATTACATCGGTAAACAGGTAAAGTCATTCCTAGCCAAACTTTCGCACGCCACCTACCCCTTTTTTTTTTTTTTTTTCATTTTTTAACACATCATTTTATAAAATCTTATAATAAAAAGTTAAATCTTCATCCCAAGGAGGTGGAAGTTTGTTTTTTTTCGGTCCTCTTTTTTTTTTATCCTTATTTTTTTCTTTACATCAATACATAATCAGATGCATATTTCTTATGTAAAGACTGAATGACCTTCTTTTATTGTGTTTGTTTCTTTTTTTCTTAGTATAAAAGATAACTATACCTATATAATATATCTTTACAGTAGTCCTGAATGAAGAATGGAATCCTTAATAAAGTTCTAGAAATAGAATATCAGTCTTAAATTCCTTCTCATTCCAAAGACAAAAATGAAAATAACAAAATACAAGAAAAGCAAACAAACAACCCTTCACATCCACATCACTTATATTCCGGTAACGATGAAACAATGATGCTTTTTGGGTCTTCCTGGACGCTTTCATATCCATATTCCTGAGTAATATTTCCCCAGCTCCCATGACACTTCTTGCCTCATTTTCCTATCTCCTGCCATCTCTACCTCTTCTTCTCATCTCTCCAATACTCATCTCCTTCTCTCTCTCTGTCTCTACATGGCTTTATTTCTTAATCTCTCTTAACACCTCTCTTCCTCTTCTCCCACTATTATTTCTCCTATATATTGAAAGTTTCTAGATAATGACCTGTCTTTTTGACAATTGGATTAGAGTATTTCAGAGCATGTTGCATTTTTTTTCTCTCTCTCCCATCTATCAGCAGATTATCTCATCCAAAATTCATGACTCCCCTGCATGAAGCGAGGACAAGACTGTTTATTTTCCTTTAATGAAACTTGTTGTGACATCCATTTTCATGCCATGATAGCAAACAAATCCCAAAAGCTTTACCACCCTAAAAACAAACACTCACCCTGCTTTTTGATGGCTCAGTGCCAGGCGGCAGAGTTGTGCCCTTCCCCTGGCATACAGTCATAATATCTGATGTGAGCACAATTAATGTGCATTGATAAAGCTAGTGTAATTTCATTCATTAAAGTGCTCAATAGCATCATTATATCTCCTACAGGATGACATATAAGGCTGACCCTCTGCTCATCACACAACACAGCTCAGATAACAAGCTTCAAGTGGATTAGTCTATTGTTTGAATAGTTCCAAGGTGCAAGCAATTGTTTTCTTTTTTCATTCACTTCAGACAAACATAACATATTACACCTTAACGCTCTGCTGAGGATTACTGAAGCTGACACAAAGGCTTTGTTGGGTTGGATACTCTTCTCCATCATAGGGCTTGGTACAACACTTGAAATCAACTTGGAGGCAATACATAGTCCAATTTAGCCCTGACAATTATTCTGAAGGCAATATTTCCTGAATGACACACAAACAAGAACAAAAAGGCTACAAAGAAAAGTTAAAATAACAACAATACCTCTGAATTGTGGATTCATATAAACCATCTAAACCCCCATAGAAATTAGAGTGGTTAAAAGTGAGTGCATTTGATAAATCAATAGCATTGTGGCCCTCCAGGGTTGGCTTGGACAAACCTGATAAAGTACAGGACTTGATGCCTCGATACAAAAGATTGTGTTTACTATCTATAAGCCATTAAAGAGGTTACAAGTTTGACTTCAGCTTCTATTAGATCACATGCATATAAATCAATACAAAAGTCAACTCATCCACCTTAGGCACTCCCTTCCCCATGACAAGCTATTAATTATTTGTTCAAAATACAACAATCTAAATTGGAATTTTTATTCTATTTCACCCAAAGTGTGATAAACCCATAAGCTGGGGATTTATTCTTTGTATCAGTCACATTCCATGATGTGGATGGATCCTGAGGCTACACAGGAGGACTTAGCGCTGGGATTGCACCAGCACCAGCTTAATGTCTACCCTGGGTATATTTAAGGGCAAAGCTATGGCATAGCCCCTGGGTTTTTTCATTTTATGTGCTGTCCATTATGAGAGTTTAATATGAAAATCAAACCCTTTGTTTCCCTCAGGCTCACATTTTCTCTTTATTCATCTTTCCTGCTCCAGAAATGATTAAATATGTCACAGGGAGATTAAGCACCACGATTTTCCCTGCGGAAACAGCCATTTCAAGCCCTAGAATGATAAAGCTCAGTATTTTACGGCCTGATTTTCACGTTTATTTCTCAAAATGAAATACAATGCTTTAAGCATATCCTTATCTAAACGTGGCTGCTACAAAACGAGCCCCTGCAGGACCATCTGTGGGAGGTTGGAGCCAAACTGTGATCATGAATGAAGTAGACAGAGGTGCACATGTTAGGTGCATTATGGCTTGTGATGTCCATTGCATGGTGGATAAACAGGATTTGGTATGGAAAATTAAGATACAAGTAAAACATATTCTTCTTCCACAGTGATGGGAGAGGAATCATCTTGGTGGAGGAGTCAAGGCAGAGCTGGTGGAACATTACTGATCCTCCAGCGGTCTCTACTGACTCAAAAGAGAATTGCTCAAGAGCTCCCATCACACTTTACTATCTGCAGAAGCCCATTGACATCTTAGTGTTCAGCAGGACTCTTAAGATTTAACCAGTTCATCTCTAGAATAAAGCCAGATGTATCCAGCAGGAGCAAGGAAGGTTCTTCAACAAGGCAGGTAAATAAAGATGTATTTTCTCACTACATGAAGACCAAATAACCAGCAACACTAACCCAACAGATAGGATCTCACACCCCCTGACAAAGAACTGAGCTTGATTTATGAACCTGTTATCTCTAAGAGACCATCTGCAGGCACTAGTGCTCCTTCTAATGTCACCTGTCTTCTCCTTAGCTCCAGTAAATTACTGGACCATGGTCAGAAGAAGCTGCGCAGACCATGAACCACCTGCTGCCCCTCACAAATGAGGTTTCCCCATCATAAAATGCCATTAATTGTGCATTAAAACCCACATCACATAGCAACCAAAAATTAGCAGCATCTCAGCCCAGAAAAACAGATAGAGGGGGGTATTCAATGCACAGCTCAGATCAAACGATTTGCAGCCTCTTTGTGCACTTGCAAATAAACTTATCCCTTTAATCCAGTCTTTCAGAGGAAACAACTGCTCAAGAATAGAGATGTAAGACTTTATTTCAGCTAGAGTGCAAAGCAGAGAGACAGCAAAGAGAAAATCAGCTCACCTGGTGGCAGATGAAAGTGGC
The DNA here is from genome assembly GCA_019512145.1 of Engystomops pustulosus. Classification (NCBI taxonomy): domain Eukaryota; kingdom Metazoa; phylum Chordata; class Amphibia; order Anura; family Leptodactylidae; genus Engystomops; species Engystomops pustulosus. Next base: position 71,030 of record WNYA01001070.1, read on the forward strand.
AAGCCAGTAGAGGAACAGCTGGGGACAGTGATGGGTTTCAGCTTCCCAGAGGTAAGTAAGGAGGAGTTGGAGAGACAGATAAGGTGGCACTCTAGGCACAAGCTGACTGCACTTCTCTCACTGTGCAAATACATTTATTTGTCCTTCTCTTCATTGACCCACATGTCTCCTTCTCTCTCTCCATCAAACTCCCTTCTGCTCATGACTCTCTTCTGCAGACTGACTCTCACCCACCCCCACTCCCTTAAATTGCAGGTTCTGTTTGTTTTGCTTCCCTGTGACGTGAGGCAAAATATTGGCCATATGTTCATCGGTAATAAATTGGTTATAAGTGCAAACACTCTTTCCTTCATGATAGCATTCATCTGGCATATACCTAGCCACGTTTTCCAGTAGTTGCTTCAATGCATATTGCTCTGCACACTGCTCAATATACAAAGGGTGCAGAGATGTGAAGAGTTGTGACTTGGATTCTTTAGTTGTGCTTTGCCTGTAATAAATATTTGGGTAGCCAACTAAGTAGCCAGCTTCAGCAGCAGATTTTAGTGTGGTGCACAGTTTGCATTAGATCAGCAGATATGAGCTGTGCTAGCACATGCTTTGGTAGATATAGACCTATGATTTCGTTTCCATTGATCAGTAGGTATGAACAGAATTTTAGATGTGTAACTTGGAGCCCAGGAATGAAAGCCTGTATGTAGCTGGCGTCTGTAAAGCCATCTCTAGGGGCTGGGGATCTGAGGGTGAAATTCTGGGTACTGACCAGAAATTATTGACATGGATTAGAGATGAGCCAATTTATTTGTCCATTCGGTACGAATTTGCTGATATTTCAGCACCGAATCAATTCCAAATTTTGCTTCAAACCAGGCTTTAGTTGTCTTTGACATTTATATATAACCCCATCTAAAACACAATTTTTTAAAGGTCCTATCACTTTTAGTTAATTTTCCACAGATTTCTTCATTAGGGTTAGGGGTTTTGTCAGGGTTAGTGTAAGGGTTGCCATTAGGGATAGAACAAGGGTTAGCTAATATGTTTTTATGATTATTGTTTTTTTTTTTTTGGGGGGGGGGGGGGGAAGAAGAAATATATGAAATGATCAAATATATAAGGGTCATAATCAATTTATTAAATGGGCCCATGATATTTTGGATCTTTAGGACCACAATCCTGTTTTAGCTTGTACTAATGTATATTTTTTTTATTTGATGGGCTACAGATGTGAAGTTTTGTGAGCAATGCAGGTTTCTTATAATTTAAAATTTTTGTCATTTTTTCAGGCTGAAAATAAGTAAAAATGTAGATTTTTATTCTGATTCCACATCATAGTTTTACCCTCAAACACAAGAATGAGGCTTGTGGTTCTGTGATCTACAGAAACTGGGATACAGGCAGTTACAGACATAGTTGGAGATATAAAATACAGATAAAAACCCAATTCCCTCCTTGTATTTAACTACCTGTATCTCTAGTTCTGTAGATCATAAAACCACATGTCCCATGTGATTTGGAAGATGAGAGCTTATCTTTAATATGACACCAGCATGTTTCTAAGTAGTACAGAACCGAAGATAGGGATGACTTAAGTAACACTCTTGATGTAGCTTCTAAACTTGACTCATCTGAGGCAAATATGACTCTTCTCTATTCCTTTTTACATGACTTCTAATGGGATTTTCTATAGTTAAACATCCATCATTTCATGCAAAAGAGTAAATTGTAGCAAGGATGTTTCATACCGTAACGGAGTGGACCAGTACTTTAATGGGGTAAAATCTGGTGACAGTTTCCCTTTATCTACCATACATTTTGATATATTACATGACTATTTTAAAGGAACAGCATTGTCAAGCAGTAAGGGTCAAACTTTTTTTCAGTTGGTAATTCTTTTTTTGTATATGTTTAAAAATTGTTTTTAGTTGTTTTGTTGTATTGTTTGTGCCTCAAAGGATAAGATTATACTGTTCCACTTTTACTGGGTCCATATGTACTAGATTATGCATGTGGCTGTGATCATGTAGCCAGTCACATGATGCCTGGAACCAATAGAGGAAGAGATTGTGTGAAAACAGAAGACAAAAATAGTAAAAACACTCACCCGGGTTCTCAATACTTGTTTGATTATGAAAGTTCACATTGTAAATGGTGCAAAGTCTGTAATTGTTATGTATACAGCCGGTGGTTTTTAACCCATTACCTCCTACAATAGTGATTGACTATGGATACTGTGGTAGAGAGTGCACCTGTTTCTTTGAAGGGACATCATTACACAGATCATTCCAACTTCTATAACTTTGTTCTTTGTCACATTCCATAATATAGTTGGAACCACCCTGGAGATTCTTCATCGAAACATCCTTTTTGCTGTGTAAAAATTCCAATTGTGGTTGAAGAAAAATAAATTCTTATGGGCGTTGTTTTTACGGCTTTCACTGCGCAGTCAAAATTACACAAAATCTTTCGTTTGCAACTCAGCAGCAAATGTATTTACTTTTAATTATGTCTTATTACATTTGCAAAAATCTAACTCCAAGTCAATTACACTTTTCTGAAATTAATCTGTCCAGTTATCAATCAACCCTAATTGTCAATCAATTTCTCCTTCTGTTGTACAAATGGAACAGACAAAAAGTAGAAATGATAGGAATTTAGAGAGATAACCTCTATAAAAGAGTGGTTCTGTAGTTGGTGACCACAGACCATTTCCCTTTTATCATCCTTTTTGGCTATTGTTTTGGTCACTTTTGCATTTTGTCTTTGCTATCAACCCTAGAGGTGGCATGAGGCGGTGTCCGCAACCCACAGAAGTGGCTCGGGTAGTGCAGCTCATGCAGGATGGCACATCAATGTGAGCTGTGGAAAAAAGGTTAGCTGTGTCTGTCAGTGTAGTGTCCAGAGAACGGAGAAGATATCAGGAGACATGGAGGGGACCGTAGGATGGTAACAACCCAACATCAGGACTGCTACCTCATCTTTTACCCCGTGATTGCCTTTTTTTTAAAATTCAAAAACTTTATTGAACATAAAAAGAGTTTACAAACCAAGGTAGTTTCATCGTGTTATCACAATTACCTAAATTAGGTTCATACAGGCAGTTCATATGAACATTGAAGAATTTTAAACAATCTTGTTTAATCTAAAGTTGTATCAAAGTGTTTATCTGTTTTGTAGGGAGAGGGATAGGGAGAAACAGGTTAAACTGTATGAGTGAGAAAGGAATGAAGGGGAGTAGGGAGGATTTAGGTCAGTCTTGTATAGTGCAGAAGGAGGGAGAGCGCATAAAGTCCATGCCTTTTGACACCCTTTGCTCTTCACAGATGAGAGTAGGTTCACACTGAGCACATGTGACAGCATCTAGAGACATCTTGGAGAAAGTTCCGCTGCCTGCAACATAATATAATTCCAATTCCAGACCAACATGGGATATAAATTTTATTTTTCATTGATCATGTTTAGTGTTCTCAACACATTACACTATGTAATGAATTTCACCTGGAATATCTCATTCATTGAGACCTTGGATGTGGTATTTTAGTGAACCCTTTATTTTTATAAGCAGTGTATTTACGTGCATTGAGCTGTGAAAAAGATACTTTTTGGCGGGTTGACCTGTAATTTTTTATACTATTATTGGACCTGTATGACTTCTCTAAATTTTTGTTTGAGAAACCACGTTCAGAAAAGGCACATATCTCTATGCAACTTCTGGTGCCCAAGTCATTTGGGATGTTTTCAATGGTGATTCCATGACTCAAGCTGCAGGAGAAGCCACATGACTCGGCTCCAGTAGTTGAATAGAGATAGGTACCTTTTCTTAATGTGATTTCTCAAAAACAGAAATCTTAGACAAATACAATGTTTGTGTTGTGTATAATGGGACCTGTAACAAAGAAAAATACAAAAGTCCAAACTGACATTTTAAAAAAGAAATCAATGGGTCACACAGTCCCCAAAATGGTAACAATAAAACATGAGCTTTTCCCACCAAAACACTAAAACCTTAGCTCCATTTGAAAAAGGACATAAATGTCAGAATATGTTTAAAGATTAAGTTAAAAAAAATGTATTAAAACATAATAAAACTTATACACATGTAAAACTAGAATTTTGCCTACACTATATAAAAATACACATATGCATGTTTTTCTCAGTATCTGACATGAAACTAGAATAAACCTTTCCCGTTTTAGGTCAATTAGGATTACCAAAATTATTTATACTTACCAAATGGTAGAATAATGAGAGAGATATTTTTTAAGGCATTTTAATTAATTCCAGCAAAGACAAAAGTCAACATACACTAAGATTACTATGCCTTCAGACAATTTAGGACTACTCCATATGATGATGTCATGTCTTTGGAAGCTTCTGATAGGTTTAATGGCAACATTAAAATGGAAATGCCTGTTGATGTATTTGAAGGCACACCTGAAATACACTGCTTCTTTGAGTAACATCATGTGAAAGTCTAAAGAAATCAGGCAAGATATTAGAAACAGAATTGTGGACATGCACATGTCTGATTCATCCTTGGGTGCAATTTCCAGAATCCTGAAGGTGCCTTGTTCAAATGTACAAACAATTATACACAAGCACAAATAAGATGGGAATGTCCAGCCATAATACCACTCAGGAAAGAGATGGGTTCTGTGTCACAGAGATAAACATACTTTGGTCTAGAATGTGCATGTCAACCCAAGAACAAAAGCAAAAGATGATGCTGGCTTTGCTGGTATTATTGTGTCATTATCCGCAGCAAAACAGGCCAGAAAGAGTTAATATAACCTGCCCAGAAAAACTGTTCTACGTTGGCATAGATTTCTGATGTGAGTGATGGTTGGAAGCTCTTAATAATACTGCCCCATGTAGTGGCAGAGGAACCAAATAATAAATCATGTAAACACAGCACAACTTTTAAGAAATCAGGCCCTTTATGTATTAATTCATCTCTTTTTGAAATTTTTGTTTGCTGTCAGTGACATAAACATTGGGACCAATTTATTATGCTTTGCAAGCCAAGATAATGGGTCAGGAATAAAAATAATTATTTATTTATATAGCGCACACAGATTCCACAACACTGCAAAGAGCTTGCTCAAACCTACCAGTATGTTTTATAGTGTGGGAGGAAATCAGAGGACCCGGAGCAAACTCTTGTTTGGAGCCAGAGACTGGTTGATTAATATGTAAACAGGGACTGCACCACCATAAATACCACAAAAAGTCACTAAAGTAATTGCCGGCACACAAAAATAACCAATATGATGAAAAAGACAAAGAAAGTATGTATTGGTAAAAATTACAAAGTTACTTTTTTCGTGCACAAAAATGTACCAAGACAATTAAAACCTAAAAAGTACATTAGTACATCAGCAAATCGGTGTACACAACCATGGTCAGCCTGTACATGAACTCCCTTACATCACTAAAAGAAAGTAAAAATTGCACCTTTCGCAATAATGAAAAATGAAATACTGAAATAATGTGAAAATGCCACAAACCTGCTCACATCCCAGTATGCACACAAGTACAATGTCCAAAAGGTAAAAATACCAAGTACAGTGCACTGAACGGAACCTGTTGGCAAATGCTCAGATAGTATAAGTAGAATGTAAAGCATGCATATAAATACATATAAATAACAGATAACAAGATCAAAGAAAAAGTGCTATGATGTGGGAAGTGCCGCACCCCTGCGTTCCGTAGTCAATACGACTTCCTCAGGGGTCAGTGCCTAATTGACTGCTGATGTTTAAAAAATCTTCCAGTGTTGGTCACTTACCCCATTCACAGCCCTATGCACCCAAACCATTATGAAACATATGCACTTCCTTTGTCTTTATCATCATATCAGACCCAGAGACTGGAGATGGTTATCGCTGAAATCTACACCAGCCCCTAATATAATGGGGCAGATTTACTTACCCGGTCCATTCGCGATCCAGCGGCGCGTTCTCTGCGCTGGATTCGGGTGCGGCCGGGATTTATTAAGGCAGTTCCTCCGACGTCCACCAGGTGGCGCTGCTGTGCTGAAGTTCCCTGGAACGCACTGGAATACACCGAGCCGGGCTGAGTGAAGGTAAGTGCAATTTTCGCGACACATTTTTTATTTTAAATGCGGCAGTTTTTCCGAATCCGTCGGGTTTTCGTTCCGCCAGACCCCCCGATTTCCCTCGCGTGCATGCCAGCACCGATGCGCCACAATCCGATTGCGTGCGCCAAAATCCCGGGGCAATTCAGGGGAAATCGGCGCAAATCGGAAATATTCGGGTAACACGCCGGGAAAACGCGAATCGGGCCCTTAGAAAATGACCCCCAATGTCTCCTTTATTTTCACATAGAAAACCTCTCGTGGTTTGACATGTGGCACTATGCCAAAATTGCACAGGTAAGTTTCAAGTAATGAAAATATATGGGTGTCCATTTATTTCTATGAGATTCTGCTATGCATTTTATGTCCCCATTTCCTTGTGCTCGTACTGTGCCAATTGTCCACCCCAAATGCACCCTATCACAATAGGTCCTTTTCTTTATGAATTGTCCACCCCAGACGCATACACAAGGGAACGTTTTACAACAAGTCAATAAAGGTTTACATTTACAGTCTTGCATTGTCTCTGCCCACATTAACATTGTGCAAATGTAGATCATGAGTTAGGACTGAATAAGAAAGTCCGAAACGCGTAGATCTTTTCTTTGGGGATCGTGCAAGATCATGTTTGAATTTTAACCTGATAAAATAAACATTAATATAAAAATCATCCTATAGCACAAAGTTTGTGGGTTGGGTCCATTGATTTCTGGTCCCCCCAAGAATTAGAGAAATGTGAACTTCCATCACAGAAGATGCAAAACACAAAAAAACGGAGCTCATTTTATTGTTCTTCATTAAAAATATACAAATCATATGCAGTAAACAAAGGAGAGATTCCGAGACATAAACGTGAACCTAAGCATGTGCAAAATAACATGGGACTGAGATGAGGAAGATATTTTTATCAATGTAACTAGGCACCAAGCTTCCCACCATTTTAGTGTGTGTTCACATTATAGTAAGCCTAAAATGTATAGTCACAGAACAACACACAAATTATCTCATGCGCTCTCACCACATCACTTACTAATAATAAACAATATTATTTTAAATCTATGGAATAAGGAGTTCTGGAATTCAACCCTTTCATGTAAATGCACCATTGTAAATGGAAGCCATGGGGTTCTGTGCTGGACCCATCATCTGACAGATGCCTAACGGAGCTTACAGTTTATCAGGTTCTGTTGTGGTGTCTGTGATTTTGACACCACGGGGAACAGCCACTGGGTGCATTAATGCAGCCTCATCCAATTATTTTGAATGGATTCCAGAAGTAAAGAAAAATGGAAGAAAGTATAAAAAATGTGTGTATAAATAGAGCTTTTCTGCTAGCTGTCACAACCATTGTAGTTTAGAAACGATTTTCACAATAGTACAAGGCTGATACCCACAAAGTATCCATTATAGCCCATACAAGGTCTTGCAGATCTGAATTGGGATAAAGCAAACAGGAGTCAGCATGTTAGATCATATACAAACACTGCAAGGCCAATATCTTTTGGCAGACTCCAGCTTCCACACCTGTGCATGACAGATGGCTACTCCATGCTATTGTTTGGCGCAAACAAAGTACAAAGTTCTTTCTCCAAGGGTATAAAGATGGATATCTTCAAGTAGCTGCTTACATATTAAGTACATGTCACAGTAAGTTATGCAAAAATAATTTTCCAACAATCTTGAGAATATATGATTCCTAAGTGTTTCAATGATTCCCTCCATTCATAACCAAGTAAAACACAATGAAAGCTGAAAAATGATCTCAAACACATCAGCCTCCATTGTCTCATGATTAGTCAAATAGAAATCCATAATAGAAAATTCAACTATAGGCACAGTACAGAATCTTCCTCGGTCATGCTCATCTCCAATTCCTAAAACTGATCCTATGCATTGAGATTGGATGTATCAAATTCTATTTATTTGGCAGACCGACTAGTGTGTTACCACCTAAATCGTCCATGAAGGAAAACCCTATGGGAGTGAGACAGGAGTGCTATTCCTGCATCAATTCTTGTAGTTTCAGACTTTAGTACCTGGCTAAAGTGCTGGGAGGTCACAGGGCCTGGTTCGACCAATCAATGGTCCCCTTGGACCAAAGGACATTAATTCCTTTTATGTGATAAGTAACATCTTATGGTCTTAGGAGGCCACTGATTGACTGAAGCAGTGTTCCTCCACTGGAACAAAGGAAGTGGGAGCCGGAGCTGGGTATGTGCCCTTTTTTGACAAAATATGTACCATAGAGCCAAAATCAACACAGCAATGGAAGAAAATTGTAAAAGCTTTGCTGAAGAATCCAGTTAGGCCACATACAGGGAAAAGGGCAGAAGGGAACAGAGAAAAGACTTCCAATTTGTGGATTTAAAATAATATATTTATTTTATTTCTTATTATGGACTACCAGCAATCTTCATTATCTTATCACCTTATATGTGCTGATCATCTCTGAATCCATAGAGTACTGAGGGTTGAGATGGATAGTTCCAGTTACTACAGGAAGGAATAGACTGAAACTCCCTGCTCGCTGTGATAGCTGCTCCTACTATACCTTGTGTCAATTCAGTTCCGTGGGAGCAGAAGTTGATTGAAAATTGAAAAAAGCTATAGAAGGGCTTCCCTCTTCCCCATTACTCCCCCCATTCCAGCATTTGATCAGATACAACTTCCTGTGCCCCTCTCTGCAATTTAGCCACCCATATCCCCATTTATTCTCTATAGCTCCCTCCTCACCGCCCTTACTCTGCTGATACTATATCTACAGAGCCCTCAAGATCTTACACAGCACAGGCTATACACAGCATGTAACTATTTAACTAAGTTTTTTTTCATTTCTATTTCCATTCTGGGAAGTTACTTGTGCTGCCTTCAATCTAGTTCAGTGTATGGAAACTGTATGTACAGACAATGTAGAGCTCATTGGGTTTACTTATTAAGTGCACATTGAATTAGCTGCTGCTAATGGGACATGTGGACAGTTATAGTCAGAGGACTAGAGAAGATATAGGAAGAATGAAGACATGTCCAGTTCCTTGCTGCATAGAAAGATTTCTGACAAGTAGCTTCAGAACTGAAAAAATACCATAACTCTTGCTGGTGGATACTCCACTTCTAATAGGTTGTTCAAAGGGAACCCATCACCACATTTTCAGAAATACAGGTAGTGGTAGGTTCCTATAGAGCCCTAGTAACTATCTGACCTCCTGCTTCTAGCTAAAAGTAGTTTCCCTCAGATCCCCATAAAATCAGAGTTATAATCTTGCCTGGTATCTATGCATCTTTGGAGCGAGGGACGTGGCCTAATGTCATGTGACCAGGGTGACATCATCAAAGGTCCTTAAGCAGCTTAATATTAGCAAACTATATTCCATATGCATATCTGACCAGATAAAACAATCACAGCATGGACTTCTAATGCTACAAAAGCTATAGTACCTGCGATGATGTCACCCTGGTCACATGATATTATAGCTGCATACAGGATATAGGATGGGGAGGAGCTGCTGTATTCAGCCAGAGGAGGCCACGCCCACCTCTACTCGCTGTAGCCATGCTTGGATACCAGGTAAAACTATAAAGTTGAAAATATGGGAATCTCAGGGGAATCATTTTTAGCTTAAATAAAGGTGTCAGTTAGTTGCTAGGGCTCTATGAGAACCTGTCAATACCTGTATTTGTGCAAAATGTGGTGATGGGTTCCCTTTAATGTCCTAAATATCCTTATATCACCATTACTTGAGATTGCAATTGGAAAGAAAACACTTATGCTTCCACTATACATGGGTCCTCTGCTCCTCTGAGAGACGTTTTTAAAATATGCTAAAAAGCAGCTCCAGGGGGGCATATTTACCAGGACCTCTGCGCCACGCCAGTGCTTATTGCTAGCACTTACGACTATTTTGCCCTCTCCGTAAAAACACTTGCGTGTGTGTGTGTGTGGGTTCTGCCTGGCGTAGAATAAACGCTGCGCAGCCTCCAGCCCCTGTACATCAAGAGGCGGAAGCATCCCGCTGCGAATATGGCACGAGCACCACCGTATCATAAATGTCCCCCAATCCCTTTACATAGATAGGCTTTTCTCTGTATCATTTGATTCTTAATAGAAACTTACAGTAGTAGCACTTTGCTTTCCTAGACACTTATAAAGTCCATTATACACTTGACTTAAGTGATCACAATTTCCCCATCTTCAATATTCTTGACATGTCTAAATTGTCTGTGTAAGAAGAGTCAATGACCTGACTTGTATTCTAGTAGATTCTCCAATTCTATTGTGTGACTTTAAATATCTTAACTAAGTGCATACGCATTAATTTCTGATAATTTTACATGGAATATCATTTGTTTTTTTTAATTAAGAGGTAGATTCAAGCCTAAAATTTGGCCACTGTGTATCCAGTACTCCAGATTTTCTTTTACATCACAAGGCTTATTAGGAAGGGGCCCAAAAGAAAAAAAGGATATACGAAATGTGTACTGTGCAAAATACTGTGCTATTACTTGTATTTGTATTTGAGAATCAATGTTTATAATTTTAAAAATCTGGTTTAAAAATAGTTTTTACTGATTATCATTTTCAGTAGCTCCAGGAACAGTTAAAGGGGTTTGCCTATGAAAGAAAATTCTTAAATTTCCATCCGCTAGTGATGTTTACACACTAACCAAAATGTTTAGCCCCTTACTTTACAATTTTACTCAGTTTGATTGCTGTTTTAGTTCCTGTCACCCAGTGTTGGTCAGTGTAAAATTCCAGAGTGTGGGACTATCTAACAAGACACTAGTGTTGTGTGCTGATAATGTGGTTAGATTAATAGAGTACAAGGTTTCCATACACTTTCAATTACCTTCTGAACATTGTACAGATCCCGAGATGCATTTTACACACAATGACATTCTTAGCTCTGCTACATCTCTGCTCTGCCACAATTCACAGTTAGTTCTGATGTGCCTCCCCCTCCCCCAGATAAAGAACTTATCTGGATGTAGCTTGTAGCTCTCCTCACAATGTGATGTGTTGTTTGGTGGCATCAAGTCATTGGGGTCCCGCGGCCGCATTTCCGTCGGGTTTTGCAAATTTTTCCGTTTTGCGCTGAATTGCCCGTTTGATGCACACAATTGGAGGACGTCGGACAACCCGACTGATTCGGACAAACCGTGGAATTTAAAAACCAAATTGTGTCGCAAGATCAGCACTCACATGCACCGGGAAGAAGAAGGAGAACTCCGGCGGACCTCAGCGGGGAAGCAACACATGCAGGAAATTGGATGTACCATCTTAGTGAATCACGGCAGCTCCGAATCCTTTCGGACATTCTGGATCAGCGGCGTCAACGGGACGGGTAAGTAAATGTGCCCCATTGTGTGTGTGCCCCATTGAGCTCGTCCTGGAATGCAAGGGACTGGAGGTAGAGAGGAACTCAGGCAGCGTCAGATAGAACAAGATGGCGGACGACCCTAAATTCAGAAGATGGTCGAAAACTATGGGCAACTGAAATTTTGTACACCAGGACTGATAGAGACAGGTTGGAATTATATCTGTAAAATGCTGTATTTTTGTTAATAACTGTGAATTAGAGAACGTGTTGCTTTGTTATCCTGAGTACATTTAAGAAACTTCTCTTCGTAGGAAATAAATCTCTTCTAGTAATGTAAGTAGCTTTTACAATTTTTAAAGAAGCTTTAAAAGGTCATGTTTTGTTTCTAAATAGTAAAGAACACACATATTCACCTCTTAGGACCTTATCAGACTTGAAGTGATGACAACATTTAAAGGGGTTGTACAAAGTTTGATTGAATAAGAGGTAACAATCTGATCAGTGGGGGCCCAACTGCATGAAGAATTGGGTCTTTTTCCCACTAATTGACGGATCAGCAGGCTGAGCTTGCATCCTGCCATGCAAGTTAACATGACAGGAGCGTCAGAAATGACTGAGCACAACACTTGGGTATCTCCTGTACTCCATTTATTGTCTATGAGGGTGCCAGAGGCAGCCATGATGACATTTTTTAACAGCTTTTTTACTCACTTTTGCAGCACTTTAACCACCTTTCTCTCACCTGAACAACTTTCAGATCCTTCTGCCCGTAGCTTACTAAAGGAAGTGCAAAGAGAACTAAGCGACTGCTGTTTCATAGGGCAAATTTATTGGTCAAGGTTTTAGGAAACCTATTTAAACACCAAACGGCATAAGATATTATGATTTATACTGTATAAATGTCTGCCAAAAATTACAGCTTTCTACCTATCTGCCTTCCTTAGAAACAAGGTTCCACAGTTCAAATCCCATCGGAGAAATATCCTAAAAATGACATGAAAAATTTATATGAATCCTAGAAGCGTTCAAAGAGGAGATTCTTTGCTGACACAGAAGGGAAGGGGCAGCTTACATGCAGCAGCGAAATGAGACGAAAATATTTTCTATCTGCATCATGTTAGAAAAATGTTCATATGGCAGAAAACATCATTTACAAACAGTTTTGTTTCTGCTGGAATTTGGAAACTTCAGTTAACACTGTGGCCGAGACAGTGGGGCACATTTCCTACCATGTCCTGACGCGTTCCCCGAAAGTTCATTGTCGGACCAGAATGCACTCTGCCTGCGATTCACTAAGATCGTGCGCCCGATATCCTTGATGTGTCACTGTAATTGTTTGGTCTTGCAACACAATTTGAAAGTTAAAGCCCACGCTCAGTCCGAATCAGTCGGATCATCCGACGGCACGGCCCCCGATTTCCGTCACATGAAAGCCAGCGCAGCCCCACCACATTCCGATCGCATGCAACACAATCCCCAGTTAAATACCTGTCACAGCGGCGCAAATCCCGAAGACTTTGGAAAATCTGACGAAAGTGCAGCTGCAGACCCTTAGTAAATAAGACCCAGTGGGGCAGATTTATCAAGCTGTCTGAAAGTAAGAATATTCTTAGTTGCCCATGCCAACCAATCACAGCTCCCCTTTAAAAAATTCATGAGCACAGGTAAAATGAAAGCTGAACTGTAATTGGTTGCCATGGGCAACTAAGAATATTCTGACTTTCAGACAGCTAGATAAATCTGCCCCAGTATGTTTGGTTTCAATGTTTATGTAACACATCTCACTGGGGCACATTTACTTACCTGGTCCATTCGCGTTCCAGCGGCAGCTTCTTCGACGAGCGTTCGGGTCTTCCGGCGATTCATGAAGGTCCTGCGCCCGATGTCCACCAGGTGTCGCTGCTGCGCCGAGGTCCGCCGTAGTTCACTGATTTCTTCCTGGTGCATGTAAGTATGGCGCGTGCGTCCAATTTTTTTTTAAAAATACGGCTGTTTTTATGAATCTGTCGGGTTTTCCGATGGCCACGCCCCCTGATTTCCGTTGCATGCAACTCGGCAAGATTGCGGCGAAATCCGATCGCGTACGGAAAAACGCAAATCGGCCCGTTAATAAATGTGCCCCACTGTGTAAGAATATTATATGCCCCTCTCTATCTATCCATCCATCCATCCATCCATCTATCTTTATATCTCACATTTATCTATAATCCATCTATAGTCACGGGTGCTCACCTGTGCCCCTTCAGTATACACCACGCATCTTACCTGTCCCTGCTCCTGATATCGGTCCTCGGGCGTGTCCCTGTCTCCAAGGGTGTGCGCATGCCGGCTTCAGAAATAGGCCAGCTGTTTTTCAGGAGTTCGTCAACGACATTTTCAGAAACTTGCTATATACCTGTGTTATGGTCTATCTGGAGAATATCCTGGTGTTCTTTTTTTTATTTAAATGCTTATTTATTGAAATTTTTGAAAAATAAACAATTAACACAGGACATAAAAACAATCATTGTTTCCAACATTACAAGAGGACTTAACATAATCCATGGCCTTCAAGTCTGCCGATACTAGCATCAAATGACAAATACAAAAGGCCCAGAAGTGGTAACAGTAACAAGTATAAAACAAACACGATAGACAAAAAAGGGAAAAAACACAAGGAGCTAACCTATGATGCGATTCACCCTCACTGTAGCTGCGTGCCCCAGTATAGGTCCCATAAGGCCCACACTCTAGTTAACAACTCACTCTGGTCATTTAGCGAGGCAGTCAGTGACTCCATACTCCTCACCTCCCGGATTCGGGCCAGTAGCGCCGCCCTAGTGGGCAGCACCAACCTTTTCCAATATTGTGCTATCAGGCATCTAGCTGCAGTTAGTACATGTAGGCTTAGTTTCATCAAACTTTTAGGCAAAGGTTGTGGCGGTACATTGAGCAGGTAAAATAAAGGATCCAGTGGAACCGTAAGTGTTAATAGATCAGTAAGCAAGTCCCTTACTTCCTCCCATAATGGTTGTGTTATGGGACATGAACAAAATATATGTTGGATTGTGCCCCCTGGTTCCTTGCAGCGCCAACATGCATCTTGTACAGTGGGAAATAGTCGGTGAAGTTGGGCTGGTGTGTGATACCAATGATACCAGTTTGTACTGATTTTCCCAATATGTGGTGCATATAGAGGTTTTGGAGGCATAGCGCATGTTTCCTGCGTAATTGGACAGCCTACAATCCGTTCAAATTTAGCCATATATGCGTGGTGAACAGATGCTTCCTGGTCGGGGTGCAGCAAAATGAGATAGATTTCAGATATAAGCCCCGATGTGTGCGTATAGTTCTTGCATATGCGTTCAAATGGTGTATGCTTGGATACTGTCTCCAAATTTCCCAGAGTTTGCAATAGATGCCTGATCTGCAGGTAGTGATATAGGGAGGACTGAGGGATATCGAACTTTTCCTGTAACACCTGAAAGGGCAGGATGGTTAGAGACATATAGGGGCACATTTACTTATCCCGGTCCTGTCTCGATGCCCGAGGTGCGTTGTCCGACGAGGATGAAGTCCAGCGCAATTCACTAAGATCATGCGCCCAATATCCTGCATGTGTCACTTCCCCGCTGAGGTCCGCCGGAGTTCACCTTCTTCTTCCCGGTGTATGTGAGTGCATGTCTTGTGACACAATTTGAATTTTAAATCCAGCGCTTAGTCTGAATCAGTCGGGTTGTCCAGCGGCCACGCCCCCCCGATTTGATCGCATGCGCAAAAAAACCCGCATTCAATGCGGCACAAATGATAATCGTTGGGAAACCCGACGAAATGCGGTGTGCGGACCCTTAGTAAATGAGCCCCATAATCTACTATATCTACATATCTAAACAAGCATTTGGAATGCCAAGGCTTCACCGCTACTCCTGGTAGCGTATGGGGCAGAAACAGTGTATACAGAGATAGTAGCGAAAATTTGGAACTGCATTTGCGCCAGATACTTAATGTGAACGCGATAGGGCCCCGTACCGTTCCAACGGGAGCTGGGGCACCTGGTGTCCACAGATATGAATTAGGATGGTACGGGCCAGCCACAGATTTTCAATTTCCATCTATTTGGAGTAGGCACACAAAGAAGACAAAGCCAGTATGCATCTGAGGTGGACAGCCCAGTAGTACTTAATGAAATCAGGAACCGATATGCCCCCTCTGGATTTGTGAGGAAGCAGTACCGATCTCACCACTCTATGGGGGTCGCTTACTAAGGGCCCGATTCGCGTTTTTCCTGACGTGTTACCCGAATAATTCCGATTTGCAGCGATTTTCCCTGATTTGCTCCGGGATTTTGGCGCACGCGATCAGATTGTGGCACATCGGCATCAGCATGCACGCAACGGAAATCGGGGGGCGTGGCCGAACGAAAACCCTAGGGATTCGGAGAAACCGCTGCATTTAAAAAAAAAAAGTGTTGCTGGACTTGTACTTACCTTCACCAGGTATAGGAGCGTGTACTCCGGCGGGCCTCGGCGGACTTCAGCGCAGCAGCGACACCTGGTGGATGTCGGAGGAACTGCCTTAGTGAATCGCTGGAAGACCCAAATCCACCGTAGAGAATGCGCTGCTGGATCGCGAATGGACCGGGTAAGTAAATCTGCCCCTATGTCTTTTGTGGGCCCACACGAAATGGAGGGAAGATGTCCAGCAATGTCTCAAACAATCATACTAACTTGGGGAGTATCTTCATTTTAATTGCTGCTATCCTCCCAAAAAACGATATCGGCATGGTGTTCCATTTTTCCATAAGGGACCTAATTTCACGGAAAACACTCATTCATATAATGTGTCATAGGATGGCATTAGGTGTTCCCCTAAATATTTAACGGTCTACAAGTTCCAGTGGTATTTATAGTTTTTCAACAATTTCACCATAGGGGCCGGTATATTGATTGGGAGCGCTTCAGTTTTAGAGGCATTCACCCTATAGCCGGATGGAAGACCAAATTGTTTCAAACGAGCATGGAGGTTGGGGAGGCATACTAGCGGTTGCATAAGGGTGAGGAGGACATTGTCCGCATGTAATGATAGCTTATATTCCCTATCCCGTATGCACACCCCGTGGATATTAGCTCAAGGGTTCCAGAGCTGCTTGGGACAGCTTGGATGGGAGCAGGAATCCAAAAAATCATTAAGGACCTTTTCTTTCTCTTCCACCAAAGTGGGTAGAGTATTGGGCAGGGAATATAATTTGGCATAGTACGCTTGGAAGTGATTTGCTATTGCTCTGGGGTCATGTAATAGAGTACCCTTAGCGTCTCGGATGGCATGTGGGTTTGGCGTTCCTGCCTCTCCCGAAGCTTTTTGTGCAATTCCTCTTCCTGCCATGTCCTATCCCGCTTAGATATCCTGGTGTACTTTACGGACCGTGAGTCCCACCAGTTCCATGTGCTGGTTTAAGAGCCAATCACCTTTTCACCAAATTCAAGAAGTGGCAGTTCCATCAGAAGAGTCTTCCCTTCTTCAGCTATATCGTCTCTGACATAAGTCTTCAGATGGATCCTGCTAAGTTGTCTGCGGTTCTTCAATGGCCTGTAGGACTGCGTGCAATACAGAGATTCCTGGGCTTTGCCAATTACTACTGGCACTTTATTCTGCACTTCTCCTCTCTTGTGTCTCCCATTGTGGCACTGACCAAGAAGAACGGAAATCCCAGACTCTGACTCTGAAGAAGCCTTCTCTAGTCCAAAGTCAGCCTTTGCCTCAGCCACAGTTCTCACACGGCCTGATGGAAGTTGACGCCTCCTCAGTAGGAGCTGGAGCAGTGCTCACTCAGAAAGGGCCCAAGGGCTTAACTCTCAATTGTGGGTTCTTTTCTAAGACCTTCTCCTCCTCAGAGAGGAATTACTCCATAGGGGATCGAGAGCTATTGGCCATAAAACCTGCTTTGGAGGAGTAAAATGGAGGCTAAGGAGCAGCACCGTGTTAAAAGAGAAAAACTCGGGTGCAGGTCTTCACAACAGGGTCCCATACTGGCCCGTACATCCAGAAGAAAATGATAATGAAGCAGAACTCCGTAGGTGTAGTTAAGTGAATTTATTCCACCTTCATGATGCAACGTTCCATCTATTCAATCAAGACATTCTCAAGCATTTGCTTTGGAGGAGTGGTGCTATCTTCTGGAAGGAGCTTGTCATTTGGTCTATATCTACACCGATCACAAGAATCTCCTATATCTTCAGACTGCTCAGCGTCTCAATCCTCGACAGGCTTGCCGGTCCCTATCCTTTCCTTATTTCACAAAATTTGCATAAAAATTAACTTTTATTATTAACAGTCTATAAAAATAAAATAGATATTCTGGAGACTTGGTGTGCATTCACATTTGTGCGTTTCTTGTGCTTCCGCCAAAGCTCCAGTTGGTTATTATTTTATTGGTGCTTGGAGCGTGGCGTTTACTAGTTTACAGCAACACTTTTAGATTGATTTATAATAGTGGAGTGATGAACACTTTCAATATCTGCCACTACAGCTTGCAAATTCGCTAGCATTCATATATACACGTTGCTAGTGTATATTTCCCTGCGTATGGGGTTGCTGATTATAGGTGCATGCTAGGCTCTCTTTAATACTAGAAACTGGAGCAATTAATTTCTGAGTCTCCTTAACCCTTCTCTGCTTGAAGCTAAGCACAAACTTCTTGTCTGTAGTTGTCTACTACTAGAGTTGACTACCAGTAAGAACACTCTACATTATCTCTCTTGTTCCTATTCTATCTCCTTTATTACTCACAGATTTAGATGTCGCTGCAGTTCAGCATCAATTGAAATTGTATTTCTAACCCGCAACACCACTTTGATTAAAATTACACACACTCTGTCACTCACTCTCCCTGCATGTCTCTCTGTCACTTACACTTTCTGCTTGTCTGTCACTCACTCTCTCTGCTGGTCTCTCTGTCTCTCACTCACTCTCCCTGACTGTCTCTCTCACTCACTCTCCCTGACTGTCTCTCACTCACTCTCCCTGCCTGTCTCTCCGTCTCTCACTTACTCTCCCTGTCTGTCTCTCACTCACTCTCCCTGATTGTCTCTCTGTCCCTTACTCTCCCTGATTATCTTTCTGTCCCTCACTCTCCCTGACCGTCTCTATGTCACTCCCTCTCCATGACTGTCTCTGTAACTCAATTTCCCTGCTTGTCTTTAACTTTCTCCCACTGCCCATCTCTCACTCAGTCTCCTTGCCTGTCTCTCTGTCTCTCACTTACTCTTCCTGACTGTCTCTCCACCTCTCACTCACTCTCCCTGACTGTCTCTCTGTCACTCATTCCCCCTGACTGTCTATCTGTTACTCATTCCCCCTGACTGTCTATCTGTTACTCACTGCCCCTGCCTATTTCTCATTCACTCACTCACTCACTCTCCCTGACTGTCTCTCATTCTCTCTGTCTGTCTGTCTCTCTGTCTCTATCCCGATCCATCTTATCTCACACATAAGCGTGTCATGTCTTATATTCATCGCCTATAGTAACCAATCAAAGCTCAGAGCTCATATTAATGACCTGTGGCAGAACAGCAACCAATCACGGCTCAGCTTCTTACTGCCACAGCAGCAGCAGACAATATATGTATATGGTGGGTAATAAGTGCTTTTTGGAAAGAGAATTGTGAAAAATTTTAATCAAAACTGAGTCTATGATGTTCCCTGAGTCACACAGAGCGGCTGTGCAAAGTTTGATGATTGTAAAGGCAACAGTCTAGGTTCCTTTAACGGATATACATACACACATATACTCAACATTATATATTAGATCTATCCATCTATCATTTATTTATATATATAACTGTATGGATTAAATATCTATATCACCTATTTATTTAACTATTTGTATGTATAGATTTACTATCTCTGTATATCTATCTGCAACATCCCCCACCGGGGCCTAGTCTTTTCTCGGGGCCTGGAGTCAGCCGGGGGCCCGCAGTACCTGAGTGGCTGGCGGTTGCGGCCTAGGCACGCTAGTGTCACGGTGCTTGGTATGGGGAACCGGAGGGCTGTCCTACAGCCTGGCAGGTCTCCAGCAGGGTGGTGTTGGCAAGAAATGATGAGGGAGAGGCTGCAATAGCGGATCTCCCTGGGGCAACCCTTTGGTGTCTAGAGTATGGGTCTCTGTGTGATGGACAGGGTGCCTGTGATGATGATAGTTGTAGTAGCAGGGACCAGACGGAGGCAGAGGTTGAACAAAAACAACTTACAGTTCTTTATTGGAACCGACAGGAACCGCAGCAACGTGCCTTTAACAGAATGGTGGAGTGCTGAGATGCAGTTGGAGGAAGCCACAGGAGGTAGATCGCCAGCCTGGATGCAGAGGGCAGGCTGGGAGGTAGCTGTGTCCTAATAGGAAGCTTCAGCTTGTCCTGGAGTGCTTCAGGTATCACCCTTAAAGGTAGGATGATACCCCTTTCCTCACTAACTCTTAGCTATTAGCTCCACTCTTCAGGCAGGGGCTAGGCTCTTCCTGCTCTGGTCTGGTATGCTAGCTGTATAGAGTTTAGACTGGGGTTACTCCAGTCTGCTTCTGCAGCAGACTCCGAGGTCTGACTGCTCTCTTCTCTCTCCTGAGAGAGACTAACCTCTTCTGGAAGTTTCCTGACAGGGTCTTGTAACTCCCCTGGTCAGGTGGTGGCTACTTCTCCAATTATATCTCAGCTTACATCTCAGCTCACAGAGACAAAGTATAACACCTGTGATTGGCTGACACATATGACATCACATAAAACAATTAACTCCTGCCTTACCAGGCAGGATCTACCACTGCAATGTTCCCCTGTATCCTATAAGGACTATGTAGTGTGATGTAGTGACATGCTGTGGAGCTAGTCAGACCCTACACAGGCTGCAAGCTACATGGTGGGACGTATTCGCAACCACCCCTCCGCCTTGCATCGGCGAGGGTGTTGCATATCTATATATCTATCTCTATAAAAACTGATGCAATAACTCATGTGTGTTTTTTCAAACTGAAACTACTGCAGCCACCGTAATTTTTTTTGTAAAAAATATCTGTATGCATAAGGGATGACATAAAATTTACATTGATGTCAATGGGATTTTTAACTGCTATGTTAAACCTCAACTCTTTCAACAGGGGTAAGGAACAGAGACTTAAACAGTAGTGTGAATAGAGCCTAAGCTTGCTAGTCCTCATACATTATGTATGTGA
Source organism: Engystomops pustulosus (assembly GCA_019512145.1). Lineage (NCBI taxonomy): Eukaryota > Metazoa > Chordata > Amphibia > Anura > Leptodactylidae > Engystomops > Engystomops pustulosus. The sequence goes on from WNYA01001070.1 coordinate 91,635, forward strand.
CTCAACCATTGAGAGACATACTTAAAAGTTCATCTACAAGACCATAACAAGACAAAGGGGCAGATTTACTTACCTGGTCCATTTGCGATCCAGCGGCGGGTTCTCCGACGCTGATTCGTATGTTCCGGTGATTCACTAAGGTAGTGCGCCCAATGTCCACCGGGTGTCGCTACTGCACTCAAGTCCGCCGAGGTCTGCTGGAGTTCACCAAGCTAGGCTGGGTGCTGGTAAGTGCATGTCAAGCGACACATATTTTTTTTAAATACAGCGATTTTTCTGAATCCGTCGGGTTTTCCGACGGCCACCCCTCCGATTTACGAGCGCCAAAAACCTGGGGCAATTCAGGGAAAAACAGTAATAATCAGGAAACATGCTGGAAAAACGCGATTCGGGCCCTTAGTAAATGACCTCACAAATTGACCTCAGAACTCACAAATTGTTTTGATGGGATCAGGTTTCAGGCTTCTTGCTGGAAAACCACACCGAGAGCTGCCTGTGATTGACAGGTCCATTTCTGATCCTGGGAAAGCTGGGTGAGTCTCTGTAATTGTTTTGCCTGCAGCTGCGGTTTGAGTGATGGACGGCTGA